>CAKNXH010059712.1:65021-79115 GCA_932178445.1 Andricus quercusramuli | reverse complement strand
TTCATATTTTTTGGATAAAAATGCAAGTACTGGGTAGAGAATTCAACAAATTTGTTAAAAAGTAATTTTTTTTCGTAGAAACTTATTTCTTGGTTAAAAATTCATTCAAGTCCACTAAAATCTTTGTTTACAGAAAATTCAACTATTTTCTTTTAAGTTGTCTTTTTGATTTATAAATTCATCCACTTTCGTCGAAATTTCTTTTTTTTTTTATGAAAATGCAACTTTTTGGTTAAAGATTATTCTTCTTTGCTGGAGTATTTAATTATTTTATTTGAAGCTAAACTACATTCTTAAGAAATTTTTTTTTATTGAAGGCTTATGTCTTTGGTTAAAAATGTAAGTGTTTAGTGGAAAAGTATTTTTTTTTGTTTGTTTAAAATTAATTTTTTCACTGAAAATTTTCCATTTTTTAAGATTGATCTTTTTAATTGAAAATTCTCCTTTTTTGGTAAGAACAAAATAATTTTCCTGGTTTGAAATTTCATTTTTGTTGGGTAAAAATGCATCAGTTTCGTGGAAAAATAATTGTTTGCTGAAGACATATTTTTTGTTTGTAAATTCAATTTTTGTAGAGAAAATTCGTCTTTTGGCTTGAAGGTTCAATAATTTATGTAAAATTTTCTTTCTTTAGTGAAAAATCTTTATTTGTTGAAAATTCGTCTTTTTGGTTACACATTTTTTTTGGTATAAATTTCATGTTTTTTGATTGAAATATAAACTATGGCACTGTTTGTTTTATATTTTTAAAATTTGTTTATTTTCCTTTTTTTATGTTTTATATTTTTAGGTTGAAATATCAACTATTATCTTAAAAATTGAATTATTTTGTTGAAAATTCAAGTATTTAAAAAAAAAATCCATCTTTTACAGTAGAAAAGACATTTTGTTGTTCAAAATAAATTAATCAATTTTAAATTTGTATCTGAAGTACTGTTTTATTCCATTCATCAACGATTCCATGTTAAAAGTATTTCAAGATCAAAATGCTGGTATTTGAATATTAATGATCAAGAAAAATGAAAAATTAGAAAAATAAAAAAAAATCAAGAAAAATGAATATAATTTTTCATTTTTCTTAATCATTAATATTCAAATATTAGAATTTTAATCTTGAAATATTTTCAACATAGAATCTTTTATAAACGGAATAAAACAGTATTTCAGATACAAATTAAAAATTTTGAAATTTATTAATTTATTTTAAACAGAAAAATGTCTTTTTTGCCACAAAAAAATTCAACAAAATACTTGAATTTTCAACAAAATAATGAAATTCTTAACATAATATTTGAATTTTCAAACTGAAAATATAAATCCTCAACAAAAAGTGTCATAGTTTATATTTCAATCAAAAAACATGAAATTTATACAACAAAAAAAAGTTTTTTAAAACCAAAAAAACGAATTTTCAACAAAAAATATGACTTCAGCAACAAATTATTTTTCCACGAAACTGATGCATTTTTACAAAAAAAGACTTTTACCCTAAAAAGTTAAATTTTTTGACAAAGAAATAAGCCTTCAATCAAAAAATTAACCTAAGAGATGAATTTTCAACTAAAAATATAACTCTTAAAAAAAAAATGATTTCTTAAAAAAGTGATTCAACCAAATCTTTTAAATAAAGTAGTTGAATACTCAAGCAAAGAAGAATAATTTTTAACCAAAAAGTTGTATTTTCATTAAAAAAAAAATAAATTTCTACCAAAGCGGATTTTTTAAGATTAGGATTAGGATTTTAGGATTAAAAAGAAAACAAATTTTTAAAAAATAGTTGAATTTTCATCCAGAAATGATTCCAGTTTGAATTGAATTTTTCATCCAAAAAGACGAATTTTTCAACCAAAAGAGATGAATTTTTAACGGAATAGTTTTATTTCCAAACAAAGAGTTGCATTTTTATCCAAGAAAGATGTAATTTCTCTTAATACAGATTAATTTTTGATTAAAACAAAAAAAAAAGTTGAATTTTTATCCAGAAAAGCTTTCAGTTCATTTTTTAACATCAAAATATGAATTTTAAATAAAAAGAAAATTTTCTACGAAACAGTTACATTTTCAACAAAACAGCACAATTTACAACCAAAATGTATGACTTTTTAACAAAATTTTAGAATTTTAAAACTAACAGTTGCATTTTTATCCAAGAAAGACGTAATTTCTGCCAAAGCAGGGGAATTCTGAAATCAGAATGACAAATTTTTAAGAAAGAATTGAATTTTCAACCAAGCAGTTGCGTTTTTGTCCAAGAAAAATGAAAATTCTACTAAAACAGGTGAATATTTCAATCAAAAAGACAAATTTTCAAAAAAATAATTGAATTTTTAACCAAACAGTTGCATTTTTATCAAAGAAAGATGAAATTTCTCTTAAAACAGATGAATTATTAATTTAAAAAAAAATCTTTTTTTTTTAATAGTTGAATTTTCATCCAGAAAAGATTTCAGTTTTCTTCTCAACACAAAAATATTGAATTTAACCACAAAGTAAATTTTCTACAAAATAGTTAAATTTTCAACAAAACAGCAGAATTTTTATCCAAAAAAGATGTAATTTCTGCTAAAGCAGGTGAATTTTGAAATCAGAAAACCAAAATTTCAAAAAAGAGATGAATTTTCAACCGAACTGTTGCATTTTTATTAAAAAAAGATGACATATTTCTTTTAAAATAGATGAAATAGAAAAAAACTTTAAAAAACAGTTGAATTTTTAACCAAAAAGTATGAATTTTTAACAAGATTGTTAAATTTTCAACCAAACAGATGCAATATTTCTACTAAAAAAAAGATGAATTTTTAAATTAAAGAGACAAATTTTCAGAAAAAATATTTTTCATCCAAAAGAGATTTCAGTTGACTTATCAGCAACAATATATGAATTTTGAACAAAAGGTTAATATTATAATTATACAAAAACAGTTGAATTTTTAACCCAAAAAGACGAATTTTCAACAAAACAGTTGAAATTGCAAGAAAAAATGTTTTTTAAAGAAAATTGTTAAATTTTCAATAAAATAACAAAATTTATAATTAAAAAGATAATTTTCAGGAGAAAGGTTTATCGAATTTGCAAAAATTACGTACAGGAGTAAAGGACCCCCTCCCACCTACCGTAAAAAATCGTAACAAAATGTCTAGACTCTAAAACTCATAGTTTATATTTCAATCAAAAAACATGAAATTAATACAACAAAAAAAGTTTTTTAAAACCAAAAAGACGAATTTTCAACAAATAATATGACAAAAAATATGACTTCAGCAACAAATTATTTTTCCACGAAACTGATGCATTTTTACCCGAGAAAAAAAAACTTTGAACCAAGAAAATTTTAAATTAAATTATATATTTATTACCCTAAACAGTTAAATTTTTTGACAAAGAGATAAGCCTTCAATCAAAAAATTAACCTAAGACCTAACATTTTTGAAAACGTAATTTAAGTACGGCCCTCAAACTTACCACTGTGAAGAAGTTAAAAAGGAAGCAAATTCCAGCCGCCCAAGCAATGAAAGTGTGGATTTGTTTATGTTCGTCACTGGAGAATAAAGGATCATTGCAGGGATATCCACAACCATCGATACCTTCGAATAATGCTAGAGGATTATCAGTCTGTATGAGCGGTTCAAGACATCTTCCGGAATTGTTGAATTTGATGTCCCTCGTGTCATGTCGACATCCTGATGGAAATCGCTCTGTATCTTCACATTTAATGAAACTCGGCCAGATTGTATGATTCAAAATGGCACGACAAGGTCCCATAACAAGTCTACATGTCTCCTGAGATGGCATATTGATCACATTGTCGGAACAACTTGGCATGAAAAGCGAACACACGAGTGACTGAACAATCGTCCAACATTTTGGGATATGTCTCAGACCTTGGAGTTCAATCAGTTTTTCCTGCAATTTAAAAAGGACACTTAATTATCATACATAGAATTTATTCCTTAAATTAAAATGCCAGGATCTACTTTGAGTAATAGAAACTAATAACAGGCCTACAGACTTTCAAATATAGGATAAGTATAGAGTTCTTAAATGCTCAAGAATTTACGTTGAGCAAATTCTCTCAAGGATATGCTCAGCATTTAAGCTCGAACAGAGCATTTATCGTATAGATGAAAACTCGTAATTTTATGGAGGAAGATTTCGTGTTAGTTATAGTAAGTCATAGGGTGACCTCTATATATTTAAAATTGAAATGCTTAAATACGGTGGCGAGTACATACCTCACTGGTTGTGCGAATTAATAAATTTATGTATCGAAACGGGAGAAGTCCCAGACGATTGGAGAAAAGCGATTATCGTACCAATATACAAAAGAAAGGGAGATAAAAGCAACTGCAGTAATTACAGAGGTATCAGCCTACTAAGTACCGTAAGTAAAATATACTCAAAAATACTTATCCATAGGGTAATGGAAATTACAGAAGAGAAAATATGGGAAGTCCAAAGTGGATTTATGCCAGGAAGATCATGTACGGATCAGATATTTAGCCTAAGACAGGTCGCAGAAAAAAGTTTGAGAGTAGGAAAGAAAGTCTTCTGTGCATTTATCGATCTAGAAAAAGCATTCGACACGGTAAATAGAAGTAAACTTTGGGAAGTCCTTAAAGAGTATGGAGTGAATGGAGGGCTCCTACAAGCAATAAAAACAATATATACAGGTAGTAAAGCGAGTGTAAGGGTAAATGGGAAAAAGAGTGAATGGTTCGATATTATGCAAGGCGTGAAACAAGGATGCGTTATGTCCTCGTGGCTATTTATCATATTCATGGATAAGTGTCTTAGAACTGCCCTCTTCGACGAAAAAGGTGTAGATCTCGAAACCGTCAAGCTACGTGGGTTGGCTTTCGCGGATGACAAGATTGTTATAGCAGAATCAGTCGAAGACTTGCAAAGAATGTTGAATAAACTTAATACAAGCATGAAGAACATGGATCTCAAAATTAACGTGAATAAAACGAAAGTCATGGTGTTTGAGGGAAAAAGTGAGAAAACAATATGCAACATAGTCCTAAATGATGAGAAATTAGAACAAGTTGACAAGTACGTATATCTAGGTAGTCTATTCACTAACGACGGAAAAATAGATGGGGAATTAGATAGGCACATAAATAAGGGTAAGCAGGTTATCGGTAGAGCAAGGTCCATCCTCACAAATAAAAACATATCAAAAAAAGCTAAAATGGCCATACATAACTCTATTTTCGTACCGACTGTACTATACGGTAGCGAGACATGGACCTGTCAAGAAAAGGACAGGAGTAAAATCAACGCGATCGGCATGAAAACTCTGCGCATAATATGCGGGAAAACACTGATGAACAAAGTACGAAACGAGACAATCCTCGAAGAATGTGGTACAGGGGAGACACTAGTTGACATATGGGAAAGAAATCAGCTAAGGTGTTTCGGACATCTTGAAAGAATGAAAGATGAACGACTGACCAAGCAAGTGTATGAAGGTAAAGTAAATGGCAAAATGCCCAGAGGTAGACCGCCGAAAGAATGGTTAGAATCTGTGAATGAGACACTAATACGAAGAGACATAAGAAGCCATAGAAATACAAGAGCCTGCATGAAAAAATGCATGGACGTGAATGAAGCTAGAGTAGTATGCCAGGACAGAAATATGTGGCGACAAATAGTTTATAAACAGAGTGACAATAGAGTGAATGATGCCTGAAACAAAGACCTTGGATACTAATGGGCCCAAGTGGGGAACCATACATAATAATTTTGTGAGGCTCCTCATTTGGGGTGATCGCTAGAGAGATTGATCAGCAACCTGGGTCGGAGCAGTGTTGCGGAGTGAACGTGTCATTTATATAAATAACACGAGAACTCCAGATCAATCTAAAACATCTGTACATAACACCTACATACCCATCCACCCTATACCCATATACCGATCAACCTCATACCTATATACCTATTTCACTACCTTCCAACCGAACAAGTCACGCCTGCCCCGGAAGGGAAAAGGCTTAATGGTATAAAACCAGCAGAAACAAACATCCAGTCGCAGATGTTCTCCTTCATCATGATATGCGCGTTATATTTCGGCCGATATTATTGTATGTACTATAGTCTACTCGATTAGATTAGATGAATGGCAAAATAGTCTCAGTTCGTGGCGGTACCGCAGTGATGTATTATAGAGCTTGAAAAAATATAAAGTAAAAATTAATCTCCACTGATTGATTAATCATTTTTTAAAAGTGTTTGTTACAGAAAGCTTAAATTTTAATTCGTTTAAATTAAGTACATAAATTGATTAATCAATTGAAGGTCATGTAATTGAATATTGAATATTGTATAATTTTTGTAAATTTTTTGATGTCGTGAAATAAGTATCTGAATTCTGCTTTCAATATTACATGTACATGTTTTTCACTTTTTTATGGAATTAGTTTAAAAGGTTATTATTAATTCAAAATTTCAGAAAAATATCAAGTAAAAATTATTCGAATATTATTATTAAAATAACTGTTTATTGCTTTTTACGTTGTCAAATGATTAATTAATATATACATATATTTCGAATTTTTCTAGAATTAGTTTTATAAGTCCTTAATAAGTAAGATTGTGGTATACAAGGAATTGTTATTTAATCGAATATTGGATATGATTTGTATAATAAAAGGTTATTTATATTTAAGATACTTCTATTCAAATTTCATAATTTTCAAAATCTTTACGATGTTGTGAGATAATGATCTAAATTCAATCTTCAAAATTATATGTGAACGTGTTTTAAGTTCTTATGGAATTAGTTAAAAAAATTATAAATAATTGAAATTTTTAGGAAAAAAACATTATTTTGATGTTTCAATGAAAATAATATTGTTGATTGATTTTTATGTTATGAACCGATGAATTAACTATAAATAACAATTGAATTGTTTTCAATTAAGTCACATAAATTGATTATTTGTATTAAGGTTATATGATTTCATATTCGCTGCTACTTTGATGATAAAAATGTATTTTTACTTTAAAATATCTCCATCACAATTATATAATTTTTTCAAATGTTTGTGATGTTGTGAAGTGAGTATCCGAGTTCAATTTTCAAAATTATATGTGCATATATTTTTATTTCTCCTGGTAATACTTTGAAAGGTTATTAAAATTGAAATTTTCTGATAGTCCAATTGTTTATGAGGTTGCGAAATGAGTATCTGAATTCAATTTTCAAAATTATATGTACATATGCTTTCACTTTTCCTGAAATTAGTTTGAAAGGTACTTCAAATTTAATAATGAAATTATTATGAAAATTCCCTCTACCTAAGAATTTAGGCAAATCTTTGAACTTGAAAATATACATCACGGTTATATTCATTTCAACAAGAATAATTACTTCTAAACTGATTAATTAGTTATGAGCTGATTAATTTCTGTCACAATATTCAATTGCATAAATATTGAATCTGAATTAATTTTAATTAGATAGCATGAATTGATTATTCACTTCAAGGTTATGTAATTGAATATTGGCTATAATTCTTATAATAATTTTTTTTAATACCTTCATTATAATTATATAATTTTTTTAAATGTTTGTGATGGTTTGAAATGATTGTCTGAATTAATTTTCAAAATTATAAGTATTTTATCGAAAACTCGAATTTTGTGGGAGAATAATTGTTTTGGTGACAAATTCGTCTTTTCGGTTTGAAATTCCTTGAAAAATTCAAATTTTTGGTGGAAAATTCATATTCTCGGTTAACAAATCATCTATTTTTGTAGAAAAAATCATCTTATTGCTTGAAAATTGATCTTTTTGGTTGAAAAATATTTTTTTCTTATTTAGAGATAATTTTTTTAACTGGTAATGAAACTGTTCCATTTTTTGTCAAAAATTTTTTGTTTCGATTGAAATTTCAATCTTCTTGGTTAAAAATTATACTATTTCGTTAAGAATTTACTTTAATTTCATTGAAAATTCATTTTGTTACTGAAAATTTAACCATTTGTTGAAAGTTTGTCTTTTTTTGGTAAAAGAGTAAAAAAAAGAACTTCGTTGAAAATTTAACTGTTTTGTTGAAAATTCGTTATTTTTTTGGTTGAAAGTTTATCTTATAAACTAAAAATTATCCTATTTTATTTTTGGTGGAAAATTTATCTTTTTAGTTTAAAATTAATGTGATCTGTTAAAAATTAATTTTTTTTTTAGTTGAAAATTCACTTTAACTATCCAAGTTTTTGTGGAATATGTACCCTTTTTGATAGAAATGTAATCTTTTTCATTAGAAAATTATCTGCTTCGTAAAAAATGTAACTATTATATTTTTTGTTAAGAATTCGTTTTTTTTTTGTGGATAGAAAATTCATCTGTTGGATAGAAAAATCCACTATTTGGTCAAAATTTCATATTTTTGGTTGAAAATACATCATTGTGATTAAAAATAAATTTCTTTAGTTGAAAATTCGTTTCCTTCTTAGTCGAAAATTAATTTTTTTTATTGAGAATATAACTATTCCATTTATTTTTAGTTTAAAATAAATTAATTTTGCTGAGAACTCGTTTTTTTAAATTTACTTTTCTAACTGCAAATTGAAATATTATATTGCTGGTTTGTAAATTGATCTTTTTTAGTTAAAAATGGAATTGCTTTATTAAAAATTAATTTTTCTGTTTGAAAATTGATTGTCTTAAATGAAAATTTAATTCTTCTATTTTTGGTTAAAAAATCTTTTTTTTTCTGAAAAAAAAATATTTTATTAAAAATTTGTTTCTTTCTTGTTGAATATTGATTTTTCTGACATTTTAACTATTCTATTTTTGGTATGAAAATTATTCTTCTTGGTTAAAAATGCATGTTTCTGATTGATCATTTAACTATTTGGCTGAAAATTAAACAACCTTGTTAAAATTTATTCTGTTTGGTTAAAAAGTAAAATAAAATATTTATTTAAAAATTCGTGTACTTTGTTACAAATTCATTTATTTTGATAGAAAATTCATCTTATTCGTTAAAAATTTATCTTTTTGGTTAAAAATTGATTTTCCCCTATTTGCAATTAATTTTTTTTAACTTTCACTTTTTGTCGAAACTTTTTCTTTTTTGATAGAAATGTATCGTTCTTAGTTGAAAATTATACTATTTTGTTGAAAATTTATTTTAATTTTATTTAAAGTTGATTTTTTTACTGAAAATTTAACTATTCTATTTTTAGTTGAAAATTTATCTGTTTTCAGTGACAGTTAAACTACTTGTTGAAAATCCGTCTTTTTTTTAGTAAAAGAGTACTCTCATTAGTTGAAATTTCATTTTTTTAGTTAAAAGTTCATTCCTTTGTTTGAAATTTTGTTTTACTAACTGAAAATTATCCTACTTTATTTTCGGTGGAAAATTTATCTTTTTAGTTTGAAATTCATGTATTTGGTTAAAAATAAAATTTTTTAGTTTTGAATTTTAGATTGAAAAATCAAACATTTGGTAAAAATTTCATATTTTTGATTGAAAATTCATAATTGTGATTGAAGAATAATTTCTTTGGTTGAAAATCCGTTTTTTTTAGTAGAAAACTTAATTTTTCTACTTTTCGTTCAAAAATCTTTTTTTTTAATGGAAAAGTAAATATTTTGTTGCCATTTTTTTGTGGATTATTTATTTTTCTGACATTTTAACTATTTTATTTTTTGTTAAAAATTGAATTTTTTTTTAGATAAAAATTCATGTACTTTGTTGAAAAGGAGCCTTTTTTGGTAGAAAATTAATCTTTTGAGTTGAAAATTCAACTAACTATTTGGTTAAAAATTCATATTCTTGGTAGAAGATTCATCATTTTGTTAAAAAAATCATTTCTTTGGTTGAAATTTCAGTTCCTTTTAGTTGAAAATTAATTTTTTTAACTGAAGATATAACTATTCCATTTTCGCTTGAAAATTTATATTTTTAGTTAAAAATTCATTAATTTGTCTGAAAACTTGTTTTTTTTTAATTCACTTTTCTAACTGAAAATTGAAATATTATATTTTTGGTTTGTAAATTTACCTTTTTTAGTTTAAAATTGAATTATATTGTTGAGAATTTAGTTTTTTTGTTGAAAATTGTTTGTTTAGACTGAAATTTCAATTTTTCCATTCTTTGTTAAAAAATCATTTTTTTAATGGAAAAAAAATTCTTGGATGAAGATTCATCATTTTGGTTAAAAATTCATTTCTTTGGATCAATTTTCAACCAAAAATGGACATTCAAATTTTCAGTTGAAGGAATTAATTTTCAACCAAACTAATGAATTTTTTAACTAAAATTATGAATCTTAAACTAGAATAATTGAGTTTTATACCAAAAAGATGAATTTTCAACAATAAAAAATATTAATTTTCTACAAAAACATACATTTTCTGTTAAATATCTCATTCTTAACCAAAAAAAAACGGGTTTTTAGCAAAATAGTTAAATTTTTAGTTTAAAAAATTAGTTATGTACATTTTTAACCAGCCACGAATTTCCAATTAAAATTCCAATTAAAAAAAAAATCAAATGAATTGGAAAGAATTTTTTAAATAAAAAAAAATCTATTTATTTCCGTAAAATCAAGTAAGTACTTTTTCATCAAAAAAGGTAAATTTCTCACAAAAAATGGAATAGCTAAAGTTAATTTTTAACTAAAATGATGAATCTTCAACTAAAAAAAAATTAATTTTCAACCAAATATATGAATTTTGAACTAAAAAGATCAATTTTCTAGCAAAATAGTTAAATTTTCAACCAAAGAAGTTCATTTTTGACCAAAAAGATGAAAACGGATTTTCGACAAATAGTTAAATTTCACCGAAAACGGATACATTTTCAACTAAAAATAGAATAGTTAAATTTTCATTTAAAAAAATTAATTTTCAATAAAATTAAAGTAAATTTGCACCGAAATAGTACATTATTCCACCTGAAAGATTAAATTTATATAAAAAAATTAATTTTCGACAAAAAATGAAACAGTTACATTTTCAGTTAAAAAAATTAATTCTAAATAAGAAAAATCTCATTTTCAACCAAAAAGATCAATTTTCACATTTTAAACAAATAAGATTAATTTTTAACAAAGAACATGAACATTTTTGGGTTGGAAAAATTTTCCATTAAACAGATAATTTTTTAACGAAAAAAGGACTTTTTCATCAAAAAAGGTAAATTTTCCACAAAGAATGGAATAGCTAAAGTTTATTTTTAACTAAAATGATGAATCTTCAACTAAAAAAAATTTAATTTTTAACCAAATACATGGATTTTAAACTAAAAAGATCAATTTTCCAGAAAAAATAAAGTAGGATAATTTTCAGTTAGTAAAATAAATTTTCAACCAAAAAAAAAACGAATTTTCAACAAAACAGTTAAATTTTCAACCAAAGAAATTAATTTTTGACCAAAAAGATGAAAACGGATTTTCGACAAATAGAAAAATTTTCACCGAAAACGGATACATTTTCAACTAAAAAGAGAATAGTTAAATTTTCAGTAAAAAAATTAATTTTCAACCCAGAAGATAAAATAAATTTTCGACAAAAAATGGAACAGTTACATTTTCAGTTAACAAAATTAATTCTAAATAAGAAAAATCTCATTTTCAACCAAAAAGAACAATTTTCACATTTCAAACAAATAAGATGAATTTTTAACAAAGTACATGAATTTTCAAACAATATTTGAATTCCTTCTTGGTTAAAAATTCAACTGTTTTGTTGAAAATTCGTCTTTTTGGGTTGGAAAATCAAGTACCTTCGTAGAAAATTGAGTTCTTGCTTAAAGCTCATATTTTGATGTTGAATAGTCGAACTGAAATCTTTGTTTGATGAAAATTCAAATTATTTTAAATTAGATTTTTTGACTTAAAAATTCATCTATTTTAGTAGAAATTTTATCTTTCTTGGATAAAAATGCAACTATTTGGTTGAAGATTCAATAAATTTGTTAAAAAGTAATCCTTTTTGTTTAAAAATTCAACCGTTTTGTTGAAAATTCGTCTTTTTGAGTTAACAAATCAATATCTTCATAGATAATCGACTTCTTCTTTAAAACTCATATTTTAATGTTGAATAGTAAAACGAAAATGTTTTTTTGTATGAGAATTCAAATTTTTTTTAAATTTGATTTTTTGATTTGAAAATTCACCTGTTTTAATGAAAATTTCACTCTTCTTGGATAAAAGTGCAAGTAGTTTCTTGAAGATTCAATAATTTTGTTAAAAAGTCATTCTTTTTGGTTGAAAATTCAACTGTTTTGTTGAAAATTCAAATATCTTCAAAGAAAATTTACTTCTCATTTAAAACTCATATTTAAATTGTGAAAAGTAAAATTAAAATCTTTTTTGTAAGAAAAAACAATCTTTTTCAAATTTGTCTTTTTGATTTAAAAATTCATCTATTTTAGTAGAAATTTCATTTTTCACGGATAAAAATGCAAAGGTTTGTTTTTAATTAATCTTGTTGCTTGATGATTCAACTATTTTATTTTAAAATGTTGGTTAAACGAATTTGTTGAGAAATCACTTCTTCGTTGAAGATTCATTATTTTTAGTTAAAAATTCATTTCTTTTGTTTAAAGTTTAACTATTTTTTTTGAAAATTAATTTTTTTTCGCTGAAAATTCATATTTTTTTATTGAAAATTCAATTTTTACACAAAAAACTCGTCTTTTAGCTTGAAGGTTCAACAGTTTAGGTAAAAAAATGTCTTCGTGACTAAAACACTTTTATTTGTTAAAAATTCCTCTTTGTGGTTTTAAAATTCATTTTTTAAACGAAATTTCATATTTTTTGGTTGAAATACGAACTATTGCACTTTTTTGTTGAAAATTGATGTTTTTAGGTTGAAAATTCAACGATTTTGTGGATAACTCAATTATTTTGTTGAAAATTTAAATATTTTCTTGAAAATTTAAATATTTTGTAGAAAATGCAAGTATTTTGTTAAAAAATCATGTTATGTGGTAGAAAAGTATTTTTTTGTTTAAAATAAATAAATTTGAAAATTTTTAATTTGTATCTGAAATATTGTTTTATTCCGTTTATAAAAGACCTTGTGGTACAAATATTACTAGAATTATTTTTAGTTAAAAATTCATCTCTTTCGTTGAAAGTTCAACTATTTTTTTGAAAATTAATTTTTTTCGCTGAAAATTCATATTTTCTTATTAAAAATTCAACTTTTACACAAAAAAACTCGTCTTTTAGCTTGAAGGTTCAACAGTTTAGGTAAACAATTTTCTTCGTGACTAAAACACTTTTATTTGTTGAAAATTCGTCTTTGTGGTTTTAAAATTCATTTTTTAAACGAAATTTCATATTTTTTGGTTGAAATACCAACTATTGCACTTTTTTGTTGAAAATTGATGTTTTTAGGTTGAAAATTTAATGATTTTGTGGATAACTCAATGATTTTGTTGAAAATTCCAGTATTTTGTTGAAAATTTTATTATTTTGTTGAAAATTCAAATACTTTGTTCGAAATGTAAGTATTTTGTTAAAAAATCATCCTATATTAAATCTTTGAAATCCTTGCAACCTTTATGAAATGTTCGAAATCTTTGGGAATTTGTTGTGACATTTTTTAAATTTTATCAAATCTTTTTCAATATTTGTGAAATTTTTCTCACATCTTTGTTTGTGAAATCTTTTTTATTCGTTGAAATCAGTGAATTAATAGTGAAATCTTTCCAAATCTTCTAAAATGTTTTTAAACCTTTTGAAATCATTTCAAATCTTCGAAATATTTTACAATCTTAGAAATCTGATGTACTGTAAACGTTTTCAAATCTTTGAAATCCTTTAAATTTTTGTAAAATGTTCAAAATCCTTTTAAATATTATAAAATCTTTGAAATATTTTGAAACCTTTTGAAACTGAATTAAAATCGAAATTTTCAACTAATAATTTTTATAATTTGTAAGTTTAATGTCACAAAAAAATGTATACTTGTAAAATTCTATATTAACCGGTCATTTCCCGTTCAAGTTTTAATTTTCAACAAAAAAAACGGGTTTTCAAAAAAATAGTTAAACTTTCAACCGGAGTGATGAATTTTCAAATAAAATTATAAATCTTCAACTAGAATAGATAAATTTTAAACCAAAAAAA
>CAKNXH010059712.1:49498-64921 GCA_932178445.1 Andricus quercusramuli | reverse complement strand
AAAGATTAATTTTCGACCAAAAAATACAATTTTTCAACAAAATACATGAATTTTCAACCAAATAGGTGAATTTTGAATTAAAAAAATAATATTTTTCAACCGAAAATGGAATAGTAATGAATCTTCAACTGAAATAGTTGATTTTTAAACCAGAAAGATGAATTGTCAACTAAAAACTTATGAATTTTTAAACAAGAAGATTAATTTTCAAATAAAAAGATTAATTTTCCACAAAAAAATGCAATTTTTTAACAAAATACATAAATTTCCAACGAAATAATTTACTTTTTAATTAAAGAAGACAAAAAAAAACAAATAAAAAACATTCAAAGGAAACAAAAGTTTTCAATCAAACAGCTCATTTTTCAATCAAAGAAATGAATTTTTAATTAAAAAGATGAATCTTAAAAAAAAATTTAACAAAAGACTTTAACTTTCAGCCAAATAATTTTATTTCCAACCCAAAAGATGAATATGTAATAGGAATGATAAATATTTAACTGGAATATTTGAATTTTTAACCGAATAGAAGAATTTTTAAACAAGAAGATTAACTTTCAAACAAAAAGATAATTTTTTACAAAAATTATAAATTTTTCAACAAAATACGTGAATTGTGAAAGAAATTACTGAATTTTATGCCAAAAAAATAAATTTTCATCCATAAAGATAAACTTTCTACAAACATGACGAATTTTCCACAAAGTACATATATTTTCAAACAAATAGTTTAATTTTTAAATGCAAAATATCAATTTTCAACCAAATAGTTGAATTTTCATATAAAAAAAAAAGATAAATTGATTTTTAACAAAGTAGTTACATATTCAACCAGAGAAGAATTTTTAATTAAAACGATGAATCTTCAACTTTTCTAAATTGACCAAAATCATTAAAATAATGAAAATTTGAATTTTGCTACGATCAGAAGTAAATTCCCGGGTTTTTAATTAAATTCCCGGTCATCTCTTATTTATTCCGTAATAAGTAAAAAATAACTTAAAAAAAAATTTTAGTAACAAGGTTTCTACTGAACGAGATGTTCCTTTTATAATAGACTAAAAGATTTAAATTACTTTTCGCATTACAATTAAAAAAATCTGTTAAAAACAAAAATTAATTCAAGGTTCTCGTGAAAAATTCAAGGAGATTTTCAGGTTTTCGTTCAACAAAAATTCAAGGAGAATTCCAGCTTTTCAATGTCGCTAGACACCCTGATATTACTAGATTAAAATGCTAGTATTTGAATGTTAATGATTAGGGAAAATAAAAAATTGGTCAAGAAAACATCAGAGAATTTTGAAAATGAATGAAATTACTTTTCAAAATTGACAACAATTATTTAAATGACGAAAACTTGAATTTTACTGTGATCAGAAGTAAATTCCTGGGTTTAAAAATAAATTTCTGGTCATTTCCCGGTCAGTAAAGTTTCCAATCTTTCCGGGTAAAGATTTCTTTAATTTGGAACGCACCTTTATCATTTCGATTGATGAATATTCAGGGATGAGTTCAAAGGAAGTTTCGGAATAAGGAAGAATAGTTCCCATGCACGTAAGATTGGCTCCTCTCGTCCGAATGCAGGTTCCATTTCTGGTGCAATTTGGTGGCTCAACTGTTTGCAGATAATCAGAATCCTTCACTTTATGTTTAATGCTCAAATCTTGGTCCTGACTGAGTTCTTCCAATTCTCTCCAAGCTTCATTTTCATTTGGTTTGTAACTTTGAGCAAGTTGGAAATTTACACCGAGTAAAAGGGGTAGTAATAGTAAGTACATCATCTGAAATTAAAAACAAAAAACCTTTTTATTCATGATAAATCCCAAAAAGATATTTTTTATTCATGATAAATCCCAAAAATATATAATTTTATATTTTTTGATGTGTAAACATCTTATAACTCGATATGGGGAATCGCGCCTGGTTCAAATGAAACCACGACTAGAAAGTGTAACGCAGGCCTCCGACACACGCGTTGTGTCTCATGTCACAGAACGGAGGCTTCTCTCTCCCTATCTATCTCTCGCCCCTCTCTCTCCCTTCCACCCTCCCTTTTTAAAACGAATAATAATTGTTTAAACAATTATAAATTATTTACAAACAGGAGGAAAATATGCTGGGTCTAATTTGAAAAAAAAGAAACAATTTTCAATATTTTTCTTATAAGTTTTGAGTACTTAGATGTGTAATAATAATGATTAGTGTCATAATAATGAATTTTTCAAAATAAAATACCAAAAAGACGAAATTTAAACAAAATATTTACATTTTCAACCAAATAGATGAATTTTCAACGAGAAATATAACAGTTGATATTAAAACTAAAAAGATTATTCATTTTAAATCAGATACAGTTTAATTCATAAAATAAAACAAATTTTAATTAAAAAACATGACATTTTTACCAAAGGAGATAAATTTTCAAACCAAAAAGACGAATTTTCAACAGAATTGTCGTATTTTTAAGATTTCAATATTTTTTCTAAATTGTAGGCAAATTATAATTTGAAGGCAAAAATAATTTTTTATACAAAATAAAAATGTCTAAAAACTATTCTTTTAAGTTTATTTTTTTGTCTGATTTAAATTTATATGAATATAACTTTTCTAGGTTTCTTTAAAAAATTCAAAAAGATTTTTGAACATTTTAGATACGTCAAAACACTATCCAGAAAATTTCTAAGAAATTTTCATTTATTTTACAGGATTTTACCAAATTTTAGGACAAATTTGAGTTTAAAAGATATTTAGGACTTTTTAAAGATTGGAAAAAATTTAGCAATATGTATTTTATAAATTTTTTTAAGTTTTAAAATATTTTTAATCTCTTCGAAACTTTTAAAATGTCTGATTATCGCTAAAAATAACTCAAATTATTCCTAAAAATGCCTTGAAATCTTCCGGACTCGTTCTTGATAATTTTGGAAACCTTTTGTAAGGTTTCAAAATCTTTTTAAATATTCTCTTCAAATTAATTTTTCAAGATAAAAAAATATCTTTTAATATTCCCAGGAATCTTTAAAAAAATTATTCATTATCTTGGAACTTTTCAAAATTTTGAAAAAAAAAAAAAATTAAAATTTTTCCTAAAACATTGAAAAAATTCTGCAAAACTAACAAAAAATCGGAAAGTATTCAAGATTATTTTTTGAAAATTTCTGAAATATTTTCGGATGTTTTTTAAATCTTCTTAAATATAGTCTTAAAATAAATTTTGCAAAATAACAAATTATTTAAAATTCTCCCAAAAATCTTGAGAAAATTTTTATATTCTCTTGAAGCCTTTCAAAATGCTTAAAAAGCTTCCATATTTTTTGTACCAAATCTTCAAAAATCTACATATTTTGAAAATTTGTTGAAATTATTTCAAGTTTAGAATTATTTTTGTATCTTTTAACAATTACGGGAATCTTTTGTAATGTTTCAAAATATTGTTAAATATTCTCTTCAAATTAATTTTTCAAGATAAAAAATCACTTTTTATATTCCCAAGAATCTTAAGAAATTTTTTTTATTATCTTGAATCTTTTCAAAATCTTGAAAAAACTATAAATTTGTATTTTGAAATCTTTAAAATGTAGATTTTATTTTAAGTTTTTTAAAATCTTTACAAATTTTAAATTATTATTTAAAATTTTGTTTAAAAACTTCTAAATATATTTTAAAACTTCGAATTTTTCCTAAAACTTTGGAAAAATTCTGCAAAATTAAAAAAAAATCGGAAAGACCTCCAGATTCTTTTTTGACAATTTCGGAAATATTTTGGAATGTTTTAAAATCTTCTCAAAATAAAAAATTATTTAAAATTCTCCCACAAATCTTAAGAAAATTTTTGTATTCTCTTCAAACTTTTCAAAATGCTTAAAAAGCTTCTATGTTTTTTGTACCAAATCTTCGAAAATCTACATTTTTTTAAATTGGTTGGAATCATTTTAAGTTTAAAATTACTTTTGTATCTTTTCAAAATTACAGAAATCTTTTGTAATGTTTCAAAATATTGTTAAATAATCTCTTCAAATTAATTTTTCAAGATAAAAAATCACTTTTTATATTCCCAGGAATGTTAAGAAACTTTTTGTATTATCTTGAATCTTTTCAAAATATTGAAATTTTGAAATCTTTAAAATGTAGATTTTATTTTAAGTTTTTTAAAATCTTTAAAAATTTTGAATTATTTTTGAAAATGTTTTAAAAACTTCTAAACATATTTTAAAACTATTCGAATTTTTCCTAAAACTTTGGAAAAATTCTGCAAAATTAAAAAAAAAACGGAAAGACCTCCAGATTCTTTTTTGACAATTATGGAAATCTTGTGGAATGTTATTAAATCTTCTTACATATAGTCTTAAAATAAATTTTAGAGAATAATAAATTATTTAAAATCTTGAGAAAATTTTTATATTCTCTTGAAGCCTTTCAAAATTCTTAAAACGCTTCTATGTTTTTTGTACCAAATCTTCAAAAATCTACATTTTTTAAAATTGGTTGAAATAATTTTAAATTTAAAAATAGTTTTGTATCTTTTTTAAATTACGGAAATCTTTTGTTTGAAAATATTGTTAAATATTCTCTTCAAAATAATTTTTCAAGATAAAAAATCACTTTTTATATTCCCAGGAATCTTAAGAAATTTTTTTTATTATCTTGAATCTTTTCAAAAACTTGAAAAAACTATAAATTTGTATTTTGAAATCTTTAAAAATCTAAATTTTATATTAAGTTTTTAAAAATCTTTTCAAATTTCAAATTATTTTTGGAATTTTTTAAAAAGGTCTAATTATTTTTTTAAATTATTCGACTTTTTCCTAAAACTTTGGAAAAATTCTGCAAAATTAAGAAAACATCGGAAAGACCTCCAGATTCTTTTTTTGACAATTTTGGAAATCTTTTGGAATGTTTTAAAATCTTCTCAAAACAAATTTTGCAAAATAAAAAATTATTTTAAAATCTCCCACAAATCTTAAGAAGATTTTTATATTCTCTTCAAAATTTTAAAAATGCTTGAAAAGCTTCTATGTTTTCTGTTCCAAATCTTCAAAAATTTACATTTTTTAAAATTCGTTGAAATCATTTCAAGTTTGAAATTATTTTTGTATCTTTTAAAAATTACGGAAACCTTTTGTAATGTTTTAAAATATTAATAAATATTCTCTTCAAATTAATTTTTCAAGATAAAAAATCAATTTTTATATTCTCAGGAATCTTAAGATTTTTTTTTGTATTATCTTGAATCTTTTCAAAATCTTGAAAAAACTACAAATTTGTATTTTGAAATCTTTAAAATGTAGATTCATTTTTTAAATCTCTTAAAATTTTTAATTATTTTTGAAATTTTTTTAATAACTTCTAATTATATTTTTAAATTATTCGACTTTTTCTTAAAACTTTGGAAAAATTCTGCAAAATTAAAAAAAAATCGTAAAGACCTCCAGATTCTTTTTTGACAATTTTGGAAATCTTTTGGAATGTTTTAAGATCTTATCAAAACAAATTATGCAAAATAAAAAATTATTTAAAATTCTCCCACCAATCGTAAGAAAATTTTTATATTCTCTTGTAAACTTTCAAAATGCTTAGAAAGCTTCTATGATTTTTGTTCCAAATCTTCCAAAATCTACATTTTTTTTAATTGGTTGAAATCATTTCAAGTTTAAAATTATTTTTGTATTTTTTCAAAATTAGGGAAATCTTTTGTAATACTTCAAAATCTTGTTAAATATTCTCTTCAAATTAATCTTTCAAGATAAAAAATCACTTTTTATATTCCCAAGAATCTTAAGAAATTTTTTTTATTGTCTTGAATCTTTTCAAAATCTTGAAAAAACTATAAATTTGTATTTTGAAATCTTTAAAATGTAGATTTTATTTTAAGTTTTTTAAAATCTTTACAAATTTTAAATTATTATTTAAATTTTTTTTAAAAAACTTCTAAATATATTTTAAAACTTCGAATTTTTCCTAAAATTTTGGAAAAATTCTGCAAAATTAAAAAAAAATCGTAAAGACCTCCAGATTCTTTTTTTTTTACAATTTTCGAAATCTTTTGGGATGTTTTAAAATCTTCTCAAAATAAATTTTGCAAAATATGAAATTATTTAAAATTCTCCCACAAATCTTGAGAAAATGTTTATATTCTCTTGAAACTTTTCAAAATGCTTAAAAAGCTTCTATGTTTTTTGTACCAAATGTTAAAAAATCTACATTTTCAAAATTTGTTGGAATCGTTTCAAGTTTAAAATTATTTTTGTATCTTTTAAAAATTACTAAAACTGTTCAAAAATCTTGAAAAAAAATAAAGAATTACTTTAAATATTCCTAGGAATCTTAAGAAATTTTTTCATTATCTTAAAACCTTTCAAAATCTTTAAAACCCTTAAAATTTGATTTTGAAATCTTCAAGACTCTACATTTTGTTTCATATTTTTACAAAATTGTTATTATTTAAGAATTAAAAAAAAATCTAAATATATGTTAAAATTGTTCGAATTTTTCTTGTTTCATAATTTTGGAAATCTTTTGTAAGGTTTTAAAAACGTGTTTGAAAATAAATGTTGTAAAATATTTTTGTTTGTCCGATAAATCTTGAGAAATTTTTTTTATTCTCTTGAAACCTTGAGAATTTTTATTTACAATAGCCTTCAATAATAAACAATTTTCAATTTGAGTTCTTCAGAAAGAAACAATTTTAGGATAAGCATTGAAAAATACCCAAAAATAATAAGATTTTACTTTTTTTTTGCTAAAAAATAATTTTTGTTGGTTGAAAATTAATTATTTTTTAACCGTTTTAATTAATTTTTCAAACTGAAAATAAACTGTTCTAGTTTTTTGGTTGAAAATTAATCTTTTTTGGTTATAAATTATCGAGACGAATTTGCTATGAAATCTTTTGGTTGAAGATTTATTATTTTAGTTGAAAATTCATCTCTTTGATTGCAAAATTTTGCGTTTTTTTTTGTTGAAAGTTAAATTTTAACTTAAAATTTAACTATTCCATTTTTGATTGAAAGTTTATTATTTTAAGTTGATAATTTAACTATTTTGTAGAAAATTGATATATTTCGTTGAAAATTTGTCTTTTTTGGTAGAAAATTAATCTTCTTGGTTGAAAATGCAACAGTTGAATTATCCAAAGACGAATTTACTACACATATTTTTTGGTTGAACATTTATCATTTTAGATTAAAATTCATCTATTTGATTGAGAAATCATTTTTTGTTGGTTGAAAATTAATTTTTTTTAACTGTTTTAAATCATTTTTTAAACTGAAAATTGACTATTCTAGCTTTTTGGTTGAAAATGAATCTTTTTTTGGTTGAAAATTGAACTATTTTGTTGAAACATGATTTTTCTTTTTCTTGAAAATTAATATTTTTAACTTAAAATTTAACTATGAATTCCATTTTTAGTTCAAATTTTATATTTCTAAAATTTAATGATACTTTGTAGGGATGAAAAAAAAATTAAATCCAAAATAAATTTCACAAAACAAATGAACGAAAAAAAAAAAATTAAAATAATGCGACGATTTGAAGAAATATTCTTTAGTTTCTGTAAGCCCCGCGACTCAAATTCGACCTTGCAAAAAAGTTTCATGAGACTGTAATATCTTATTTAGAAATAAAATATTATATGAGTTTGTTGTGGTAAAATATCTATAGGCTAAAAAAATAACAAATTATTTTCCATACATTCTTCACATTCTTTTTATCACAATATACTTTTTCAGAATCTTTTTCAAACATCAAGAATTCCATTTTGCAGAAAAGCTATATCAGAAACGAAAAAAAAAGTCAAATAGAATATTAAATATTTTCAGATTAACAACGTGATATGCAAAAAAGAAGTATAGAAAACAGTTTGTTACTTTCAGAAAGACATATTATTAAATAATATAATGAATTACATTCCTTAATTTATAACAAATTAATAATTGAATAAAGACTACAATACTTTATCATTCTCGTCAAATAAATGAAGTCATTTTAATGAAGATTAAACCAAAGCTAGATCAGAAAATTATATATGATACATATAAATATAAAATACATATACAAATACATATTTTTGTACAATAAATTATATATAACATATTTGTGAAATTTTTCTCAAATCTTTGTTTGTGAAATCTCTTTTATTCGTTGAAATCAGTGACGAAATTGAAAACTTATAGAATTATTCAATAATAATAGCCAAAATAAGTTTTGCTGTAAATGCCTATTTTATACATTTTCTTGATATCGTTGGTTCGTTTTTATCGATATTTGTGCCCAGATGTTCAAAAATCATGCAATGTCCGATGTAAAAATGTATAACTTTTGTTTAAACGAAAATAATATTTTATTTGCTCTAGCAGTCATAAAACACCAGAAAGAATATTTCCTGTAAATTTCATTTGAAAATTCTGAGAATTAGCGGAATCATAAAATAAAGAATTGTGCAATTAAATTTCCTATAATATGTACTTTTGAAATTAAAATGGCCAAAGCCATGTAGCGAGAAAAATGTATATAGGCGATTGTAGAATTCGGCCCCTCAATTGATCAAATATATATGAAAAGTAAAAAAGTAAAAAAAAAAATTGAAAATTTGTGGAATCCTAAAAAAAATAACATTTACAATACACGACTCTTCCCACTTTTTACAATCTAGCAACCTGCGTAATAAAAATGTATGACCAAATGAAAGCGAACAATAATAAAATAAATGTACATACATTATGTCTCAGTTTCGTCATAAAATTAAGTCTCGGCTGAGAAAAGTAGGGTATAGACATAGATCCCAGAAAAAAAGTTTCTAACAAATCAAAATTATTGCTTTGTCGAATATAGACAGGTCTAGTTCACCTTACAGTTGTTCACCTTATAGTTGGAAAATAGAGGCCTAACGAATTATTCAGCCATGAAGTGTGTAATGTTCTGCTGCTTACTGGCCTTATGTGCCTTCGAAGTAAGTCACCTTTTTTAATATTATTTTCAATTTATGTCAATTATGTCAATCACCTGAAATCGGAAGTCGATTTTTTACAGATATATGTATATACATTTATCCCACCCTAATGTCCCCAATATACACGTTGCACATATTAAAATTCTTTCTTTCTATGTTCGGCACAAATGATTCGATTAATTTTAGCATTTTTACTTCGGCCTATAAGTACAGAGCTCCTGTATTATATTTTCCTTATAAACTAATATTATATTTTTTAAAGACAATGTATTAAAAATTGAAATGTAAAATTTGATAACATGTTTCAAGCTTTTTTTTATCCTTCCTTTATAATTTTACAGACAGTCTTCGCAGATGATAAGTTAGTCGCTACTAACGCTATAGATGACTACACTGCTAAAAGACAGAATGATATTCAGGTCAGTTGACGAAAATATATGTCTTTTCTCTAAATACGCTAAGAATGAAAGTACAGTATTTATATTTCAGCATCTAAAAGATTAAACAATTTTCATATTTCTCTTTCTTTGTCATTTAGACTGTCTTAGGTTGCTCAAAGAAATTCGACAGGTACAATTCAGCTTGCAAGACAAATTTTGCCGGCCCAATCTACGACAATCATGAAAAAAAAATAGGTGAACTGAGCTCATGTCAAGGGAAGGTAATCTAAAATATAATATCTTTATAGTATATTGTGCGCTAAGGTAGCTAAGTAGTCTTTTTGCGGTCGAGCGTGAGTTTCTGCAAACATGAGAAACCGTAAAGAGACTTCGCTGCCTCAGCGCACACGATATTTTATGCAATAAGATTGGATGATTTCCGAGTTTTCTCGTGAAATTACGTCTCACGTTTGAGGTTAGTTTAGAGGGACTAGTACCGTGCAGAACAGTGCGCGTGGGTCGAAGTAACGAACGCGCATGCGCGTGAATTTCGCGCGGACAACAGAGTGCACTTTATCGTCCTAGGACGATAAAATACCCCAACGCCAACAATGGCCTACTTTTCTGCTCCAAATCACGCGCAGAAAGCGAGGAAAACACACTCGTATTACATTTAAAACACTTAAATCACGAAAAATTGATGTATTCCTACTTTTTAAGAACACAATTAAATTTAATATAGAAGCAATACTGAAATCATCTTAGTATATCAAATGAATCACTTGAGACCCAATTTTTATCATAATTATAAAATTTTATTTTATATTGAGGGCGTGCAAAGTTAAAAAAAATTAAACGCAGCCCGTCCTAAGGTTATTTTTTACACCACTATGTCATACATTGTAAACAAGATATGAAAATATTAATGTGTCACACAGTGTGGCCAAAATCACTTTTTTGTGGACAAGCCAATTTTTAAAGGATTTTGATGTATTTCAAATGACCGAAAGGCTTCTTTCTTATTTAACAACAAAATAAGCAACATTCGTTGCTAACTTTTCAGATATAAATTTTTTAAAGATCTTTGAATCATACAAATAAGAGTTAAAGTCAATTGAATAACTATCTAATAATAGTTACTAGTGGGTCAGAGTGAACAAAAATTATTAAATTAAATTAATTCAATGTTTTAAATAAATCAACGAACAAAAACCATTTTCTCGTAATTATCAATGATTAGGTTGTTTGAAGCTCATACTTTATACACAAAATATGAGAAAAATGCATTCCCATTTCCGGTTAGTTATGAATAGCTGCTGTTTGAAAATTATTTAAACGATTTTTATAAACAAATACACCATTTTCGTATGTCACAATAAATAGGCTCAATTTTTTGCAGAATCAACTATAAGTCTTGGCAATGACTCCTTGCGGTCATCTTTTTCAAATTAAAACAACTGTTGCTTGCTAAAACAACATTTATAAACAAATTCACATTTTCAACATTATTTCACGAATAGGCCTAAGTTTTCTTGAGAAAGCAACTGAAAATGTATTGCCAGTGACTCCTTGATGTAATTTTGTTCAGATTGATAAAAAATATTAATTATTCAAGCATTTTATGAATAAATACACTTGTTTACCATTTAACCAAAAACAGGCTTTATTTTCTTAACGAAATTGATTGAAAATATATTTACGATGATTCTTTGCTATGATACTTTGCCAATGGACCAGAATAATTAATTATTTAAACAATTTTCAGAAACGAATGTACATTTCGGCAAATTTTGCATGAATAGACTTATTTTTTTCGTAGAATAAACTTTAATGTGAAACTCTATGTGAAATTCATGCCAAAGACGGTATTTTTTAAAACTTTTTCAACATGAATTATGTTTAATCGATAATAATTGACAAGTTTCAAAGTATATTTTAACTAATTTTGAATTGTTCACACAATTATTATTTGTTGGAACCATTTTTTTCTTGTCTGTGAATCGTGAAAAGTTGAAATATGTTTGGGAATAAATGATACAGTTGATAAATTTCAAAAATAATATTTCTAAATTAACATATTTGGTAATCATTTAAACAATTTTCATTTTTCGTAACCAATTTATTTCCTGGTAATCATAAAAAGTTATTTTTTGCTGGAATTGTTACAATTAACGAGTATTGAGGTTAAAATCTTTTAACGATATTTGGCATTTATTCAAACAATTTTCATTTGCTTACCAAATTTTTTCCCTGTAAATTGTGAAAAGTTACTACTTTCCGGAACCAATAACGTAATTAATAAATAATAACTGATAATATGAGTGATTTTTTGTGTGAAAGACAGTTTCCAATCATTCAAACAATTTTGCAATTATTTAAGCATTCACTTGCGCCTTTCCATCTAAAAAATGGGAAAAATTCTTGTTTTTTTAATCTCTTACACGTTGTCACTTATTATTCAATATTTTCTTACTTCAGAACTTATACCCTTATTGTTTAAATATTAATCATTTTGACAAACTAGAATGTTCTCCATCTTCCCTATATGATAAGGAGCAAGTGATATCAGTTGTTTAAGCATGTAATTGCAAAATGCCGTTGACAAACAATATCACTCTCAACATTCATTGCCTGCGACATTAATTTAAAAAAATAAAAATTTTTCACGATTAACAGGCAAGAAAAAAATGGTCAAAACAAATGATAGATGTATACGAACTTCAAAATTTAGTAAAAAATACTTTAAAACTTTTGACTTATCGAGCATACATAATTAACTCAGGAGAAATTTAAAAAAAGTACCGTTTTTATCATGAATTTTACATAACACTGATATTTTTCATTTTTAGGGGCATTTTTCGGGCACACAAGGGGGTTGGGGGACATGATTGTGACATACGAAATACTGTGTATTTTTTTTATAAAACTTTTTTAAATCATTGCCAAGCTGCAGATATTCTAAACTAATCGCAATAAGGCTATTATGTCGCTTATATTTTATATAAGAACTATGAATTTCAAACAACTAATTATTGCGAATCACGTAAAAATGGCTTTTGTTCATTTGTTTGTTTGAAATATGATGAAGAATTTTTCTCTTACACTGTTAGAAAAATCTCTACTAAATGTAGTATACATGTAATGGAAGCAAGAATGCATAACCTGAAATTAGATTTAGTATACCAGCGTACAGTATATTTAGTATATTCTTACTGAATTTAGTATACACGTATATGAAATTTAGTATACGCGTGTACTAAATTCTGTATAAATATACTAAATTTACTGTACGCTGGTATACTAAATTTAATTTCATGTTGTGCATTTTTGCTTCCATTATATGTATGCTAAATTTAGTAGAGATTTCTCTAACCTACTGCAATTTATTTCTAGATAGCTGTCAATTTCAAGATCTTGAAAGAAAAGGTAGAGCTGAAAAGCTGAAAAGCCTTACGGTCATTTAAAAGAAAACATCAAGATTTATTGAAAATTGGTTTGTAGACGAATTTTGTCCTCAAAAACTGTTTTTTTATCACACTGTGCGTCAGTGCAAAATTAAACATCTTTGGGCCAGCCCGTATGCAATAATTTCAGGGATGAAACAGAAAAAAAAATTGCATACGGTTAGTTTATACAGTTTTAACATGATATGATTATTCTTTTGTCTACAGAAGAAGGCATGCTATGATGGAATAGTTACTGCTGCTACAAAGGAGGCAAACCGACTTTATCAGGCAGCTGTGACTTGCGTATCTCCTATTCCACCTAATTGCGTTGTAAAATGATACGGTTGCAGTCAAAATAAACTAGGATCACCAGTTAAATGTAGTAAAATTGATTAGCAAAATATCAAAATCAATATAAAAAATGCAGTTTCTTTCACAAGTTTTCTCCACAATTTAATCAAATCAAACTTATGAACCTATTCCTCTAAAGCCAATCTTACCCGTTTCTTTTTGATTTACTTTTTAATTGGGTGAAGTCTAATTTTGAAATCTAAGCGTCTATCTATTCTATTATTTTTTAGATTATAATGTGTGAAATACAACGTACTCTGATTGTACTGATATCAATAAAAAATGGGAAAAATTTAATCGTGTACCAAATTAATCTCGAGTGTAGTTGAAGCTTATTACGGTAGAACTCTAAGCGGAAAATTTACTACTTTTTGGGAAAAAATATCTTCAAAAATCTCCCTCTGTCTCTGTGCTTATGTTGTTTTGAATTTTCGGAATTTTCTCAATCGAAATTTCCGAATGAGGAATTTGAAATTTCAAAAGTGTATTTCTAAAAGAGAAATTTTGATTTTTACATCATGTTTTGAAAATGACAGAAAAATTCTGTTCATAAACCCTAGCATTCATTTAATTAATTTACGAAATATAAATTTCCGAATAAGTGATTTTATTTGACGATAAAATATATTTCTGAATGTTTCTAAATAAAATATCATTGATGGAAGAAAAAACTTTTAATTGTAAACGTTTTTTTAATATCGAGAATTAACTAAAAATACCGGTATCGACAACACGATTACTGGAAAATTTGTAATAAGTCAGGTTTTATTTAAGAAGATTAATTCTTAGCTTTAAAGATTCCAAGCTATGTCGAAAAAGACTCTGTAAAATTTTAAGACAATTGTTTTAATTTTTGCATGATTGAACCATTTTTTAGAAATTATTCCAAGAGATATTTCAAAGTTTTAAAATTTGTATAAAGATTAAAAAAATGTTAAATTTGAAAGGATTTAACAAACTATAATAATTTAAGGATTTTGAAAGGTTTTAGTGTAATACATTTTTTTAAGATTGCAGGGAAAATTTGAATTCATTTTTTATTTTGAAAACTTAATTCTAGGAAAGTATTTAAAAATATTTTCGAATATTCCGAATAATTTCTTCAAACTCAAATAAGATTAAGGAATTTTTTGAAAAATTCAAAAATAATGAAAAAATTTTAAATATTAAAAAAAACTTTAGACGAAATGTAGATTTTTGAAGACTTCAAACTAAAATTTTGAAGTTTTTTGAAGATTTTGAAAGGTTGGCAGACATTGAAACATTTTTCCTTCATTTAAAACAAAAATTCCAAGAGAAAATTTAAAAAGATTCTAAAACATTATAATATATTTCCAACATTGTCCAAATTTGCTACGAAATTTTTTGGTTGAAGATTTATCATTTTAGTTAAAAATTCATCTCCTTGATTGAAAATCGTATTTTTTTCGTTGAAAATTAATTTTTTTAACTGAGATTTGAACTGCTCCACCTTTTTTGATTGAAAATTAATGTTTTTTGGTTGAAAATTCAACTACTTGATACAAATTGGAACTAGCTTGTTAAAAATTCATTTTTTGGTAAAAGATTCTACATTTTAGTTGGATATTTATCGCTTTCGTTGAAAGTTGAACCATTTTGTTGAAAATGGCTATTGTTGAAAATTAATTTTTCAACCTGAAAATTTAACTATTCAATTTTTTATTGGAAATTTATACTTTTTTAGTTTATAATTCAAATATTTTGTAGCAAAAGCATCTATTTCGTTGAAAATTCGTCTTTTTTTTTGGTAGAAAATTAATCTAGGTTGAAAATTCATCTTTTTGGTTGAAAATGCAAGTCATGAAAATT
Organism: Andricus quercusramuli; assembly: GCA_932178445.1. Lineage (NCBI taxonomy): Eukaryota > Metazoa > Arthropoda > Insecta > Hymenoptera > Cynipidae > Andricus > Andricus quercusramuli. The sequence goes on along the minus strand of CAKNXH010059712.1, from coordinate 49,964 downwards.
CAACAGTTAAATTATCGAGAGAAGAATTTTGCCCTTTCTACTATTTGGTTGAAATTTGTGATACTTTGTTCAAAATTAATTTTTTTGCATAAAGATTTATCATTTTAGTTGAAAATTAATCTCTTTGATTGCAAAATTGCTCTTTTTTTGCTAAAAATTAATTTTTTAAACTGAAAATTGAACTATTCTAGCTTTTCGACTGAAAATTGGTTGAAGATTTATTATTTTAGTTGAAAATTCATCTCTTTGATTGAAATTTTTTTGTTTTTTTTTTTGTTTGAAAATTAAATTTTAACTTAAAATTTAACTATTCTATTTTTGGTTGAAATTTTAATCTTTCTAAGTATAAAATTGTACTAGGTATTTGGTTAAAAATTAATTTATTCTGTTGAAAATGCCTTTTTTTTTGTGACAAATTTTTCTTTTTTACTGAAAATTTAACTATTCCATTTTTGATTGAAAGTTT
>CAKNXH010059712.1:17574-49098 GCA_932178445.1 Andricus quercusramuli | reverse complement strand
TCGTTAGCTTCCTTTAAACAGGATTACCCGTTTGGCTCTGCCCTGATATCTTGCTTTCTCTTATTTCTTCCAGTTTTTTCATCCACATCACTCCCTGCCCATTACCATCCAAGATCCATCTCACACATTCATCCACACTCAACTGTCCATCTTCCTCTCCTGTACACCTCTCTAACACATGTGCCCATGACTCCACTTCGTACCCACATACTCTGCATAGATTGTCCTCTTCATCCATCCAATATCTACAAGCTCTCACTCCTTCTCCCATTCTAAACCGTATCACCCTATTCCATTTCTCTTCCTTTTTCATCTTTTGCAAATATTCTGGTTCCGTCACCCCTTTGACCATCATATACCATCTATTGTACTTCGAATCCATAATCTTTCTCCATCTCTCTTCTCCTTGTCTTACTAATAGTTCTAATTCAATGTTCTGCCAATCCACAACCCCTTCCTGTATATCACAAACACTCCTCATTTTTTTCCTTTCTTCCTCCCATTTTGAATTTCCCAAATTGCCTCTCGTCTCCTTGTTCCGAACTTCGTCCAAGCATACTTGTGCTATTCTGCTCCCCTCTCCCCTTTTCAGCTTCTCTTCAAACCTCCAGGCTCTCTTAATTTGTCTAGTTACCATTTTTTCCCTTCCTAGTTCTTCCCTTATCATGTATCCTGGACAACTCCAACTGACCCCCATTACCCATCTCAGAAATCTCTCATGTATGCTTTCCACTTTCCTATGTTCCTTCCATCCCCAAACCTCCACTCCATAACACAACACCGCCCAAACCAACGCATCAAACAACCAAACCCTCATTCTCCAATCGTCCTTGAACCTTCTCTTTCCTATACCCCATACTTGGCCCATTACTTTACTCGCACTTTCGATTCTTTTCCTCACCTGCAAATCGTTTCCCCCTCCTGACTCAAACCAAAAACCTAGGTACCAGAACTCCTCCACAATTTCCACTGTTTGTCCGTTCATCTTCCAAACGTAACCTATTTTGGTCTTTTTATTTCTGAAGCACATCACCTTGGTCTTCCCTACGTTCACCGTCAGTTCTTTTGTTCCCACGTATTCTTCGAAAATTCTTATCATTAGGTTCATCCCCTTCTCATCGTCTGCTATTAGAACTACGTCGTCCGCGTATGCTAGGGAGTATAGTTTGCTATTACCCAGGATCGTCCCCCCTTTCCCTTTCTCCTTTAGCTTCTCCTCTAGGTCTGCCAGCAGCAAATTAAAAAGTAGTGGACTCAACGGGCACCCTTGCCTTAGACCTCTTCCTGTCCAGAAAACCTCCCCTTTTTCCCCGCGTATCTTCACCCTAATCCTGGTTTCAGTAAAAATTTCCTTTATCCTCTCCACCAGCCCTTCTTCTATTCCCCTCTCTTTCATTGCCTGCCATAGCACTTTTCTATTCACTGAGTCAAAAGCTGCTTTGAAATCTACAAACAAAGCGACTAATTTCCCTCTTTTTCTCCCTAAGTTTCTGTTAACCAAGTAATTGAGTACGTAAATGTTGTCTATTGTCCCCATCCCTTTTCTAAATCCCGTCTGGTTGTGTGGGATACTTTGCTTCTCTTCTATCTGATTCTCTAACCTTTTTCTTAGAATTTCTGTGTATATTTTATAGCCCCCTTGCATGAGAGTGATCCCTCTGTACTCTTCTACCTTCTTACCCTCCCCTTTCTTAACAAGCGGTACTACCAGCCCTGTCATCCACTCCTCCGGCCACCCTTCTCCTTTCCAGACCTTGTTGCATATCCTCCACATCACTTCCCTAATCCCTTCTCCTCCATACTTTATCGCTTCGTTCTCCATACCATCCTCTCCTGTGGCCTTGTTTCTTTTCAGTCTATCTATCGCCTCATTTACTTCTTCTCTTGTTATTTCGTTCGCTTCCTCCGTTTCTCCCTGGACTGTCTTTCTATTTTCCCCTTTGATCTTATTTTGTTCTCCCCCTAACAGACCCTTAAAATAATCCGTCCATTCCTCCATTTCTATTTCTTCATTCACGCCCTTCCTTCCTCCTCTTTCCCTGTTTATCACATCCCAGACCCTACCTTCTTTGATTGCTTTTTCTACTTCTTCCTTGTATTTCTCCTTTCCCCTTTGCTTTTTCCCTTCCAGCATCTTCTCATGTTCTCTTTTTCTCCTGTTGTACTCCGCCTTCTCTATTTCTCCTTTCCTCCACTTTTTTACAGACTCTTTCATTCTCTCCTTACTCTCCCTGCATTCCTCGTCCCACCATCCTCTCTTTCCCTCTTCTCTTCCTTCTTTTGTACCTATCTCATTCTTCACCTTCTCAATCGACCCTTTCAACCTTTTAATTAACGAGTCTACCCCCTCCTCCTTTTCATATCTAATATTCTCCTTTTCCATCTTCTGTTCAAACACTTTTAATTTATCTACCCCCCAGACTCCCATTTTCGTGTCCCTTTCCCCCCCTCTTTCCTTTCTCCCTCTGCCACGCTTATGGACGCCACCTTTCAGTGTAGCTATTACTGGGAAGTGTTCTGACCCTATCTCATTCCCTACATTCATACTGCATATCATATTACTCATTCTTTCTTCTGCCAAGATGTAGTCTATGATTGTTTCTCCCTTACCTATAAATGTAATCTCTCCTTTCTCATCTCCTTTCATGTTGCCATTACATATAAACCATCCGGTTTCTCCTATTATGTCTAGTAAATTATCCAGAGACGAATTTTCTATTAAATCTTTTGGTTGAAGATTTATTAATTTAGTTGCAAATTTATCTCTTTGATTGAAAAATTTTTCTTTTTTTTTGTTGAAAATTAAATTTTAACTTAAAATTTAACTATTCTATTTTTGGTTGAAATTTTATCTTTCGAAGTATAAAATTGTACGAGGCATTTGGTTTAAAATTCATTTATTCTATTGAAAATGCGTTTTTTTTGGACATTTTTTTTACTTAAAAATTTAATTATTCCATTTTTGATTGAAAGTTTATTATTTCTAGTTGATATTTAACTATTTTGTAGAAAATTAATATATTTCGTTGAAAATTTGTCTTTTTGATTGAACAATTGTTTTTCTTGTTGGTTGAAAATTAATTATTTTTAACTGTTTTAATTAATTTTTTAACCAGAAAATTGACTATTCTAGCTTTTTGGTTAAAAATTAATCTTTTTTTGGTTATAAATAATCCAGAGACGAATTTGGTACGATATTTTTTGGTTGAGAATTTATCAGTTTAGTTGAAAATTTATCTCTTTGATTGAAACATCGTTTTTTCTTTTTGTTGAAAATAACTTTTTAACTGAAAATTGAACTAATCTAGCTTTTTGGATGAAAATTAATCTTTTTTTGGTTGAAAATTGAACTATTTTGTTGAAACATGATTTTTCTTTTTGTTGAAAATTAATATTTTTAACTTAATAAATAAAATAAAAAATAAATTTTATTTTTGTTCAAAATTAATTTTTTTAATTTAAAATTTAACTAAGTATTCCATTTTTATTTCAAATTTTATCTTTTTATCTACTGAGTATTTTGTTTAAAATTCATGTATTCTGTTGAAAATATGGTTTTATTTGGTGGAAAATTAATTTTTTTTTAATGAAAATTTAACTATTCAATTTTTGATTGAAAATGTATTCTTTTTTAGTTGATAATTCAACTATTTTCTAGAAAAGTCGTCCTTTTTGGTTAAATTATCCAGAGACGAATTTGCTACACAATTTTGTTGTTGTTGAAAATTAATCATTCCATTTTTTATTAAGAATTTACTCTTTTTTAGTTGATATTTCAACTGTTTTGTAGAAAATTAACCTATTTCGTTAAAAATTCAACTTTTTTTGGTAGAAAAATAATTTTCTTGGTTGAAAATTTATCTTTTTGGTTGAAAATTAATCATTTTTGGTTATAAATTATCCAGATACGAATTTGCTACGAAATTTTTTGGTTGAAGATTTATCATTTTAGTTAAAAATTCATCTCTGATTGAAAATCGTTTTTTGTTTTGTTGAAAATTAATTTTTTTTTATTTAAAACTTAACTAAGTATTCCATTTTTAGTTCAAATTTTATCTTTTTATCTTTTGATTTGAACTACTCCAGCTTTTTTGATTGAAAATTAATCTTTTTTGGTTAAAAATTGAACTACTTGATAGAAATTTCAAGTAGTTTGTTAAAAATTCATTTTTTGGTGAAAGATTCTTTATTTTAGTTGGATATTTATCGCTTTCTTTGAAAGTTGAACTATTTTGTTGAAAATGGTTTTTGTTGAAAATTAATTTTTCAACCTGAAAATTTAACTATTCCATTTTTTATTGAAAATTTATCATTTTTTAGTTGATAATTCAAAAATTTTGTAGAAAAAGCATCTATTTCGTTGGAAATTCGTCTTTTTTTTGGTAGAAAATTAATCTTTGTTGAAAATTCATCTTTTTTGCTGAAAATGCAAGGAATGAAAATTCAACATTTAAATTATCGAGAGAAGAATTTGCTACAAAATTTATCATTTTAGTTGAAAATTTATTTTTCCGATTTTTCTTTGGTGGAAAATTAATTTTGTTTTACTGAAAATTTAATTATTCCATTTTTGATTGAAAATGTATTCTTTTTTAGTTGATAATTCTACTATTTTTTTAGAAAACTGGTGTTTTTTGGTAGAAACTTAAACTTTTTCGTTGAAAATTCAATAGTTAAATGATCCAGGGTCGATTTTGCTACCATTTTTTTTTAAAGAAGATTTATCATTTTAGTTGAAAATTCATCTCTTTGAATAAAAAATGCTTTTTTTTCTTCGTGAAAATGAATCATTTTAACTGAAAATTGAATTATTCAAAAGGATTAATTTTTATATAAGAAGTTTAATTTTCAACCAAGAAGATTAATTGTCTACCAAAAAGACGAACTTTCAACAAAATTGTTGTAATTTTAACAAAAAAATATTTTTCAGTCAAGAGAGAAAACAAATTGTAGGCAAATTATAATTTACATGCAAAAACAATTTTTAATGCATAATAAAAATGTCTAAAAACTATTCTTTTAAGTTTATTTGTTTTAAATTTATATAAACATAACTTTCCAAGGTTCCTCTAAAAAATTCAAAGATTTTTTAGCATTTTAGATACGTCAAAACACTATCCAGAAAATTTCTAAGAAATTTTTATTTATTTTACAGGATTTGACCAAATTTTAGGAAAAATTTGAGTTTAAAAGATATTTAGGACTTTTTAAAGCTTGGAAAAAATTTAGCAATAAGTATTTTATAAATTTTTCAAAGTTTTAAACTATTTTTAAACTCTTCGAAACCTTAAAATTTTTTTAATATAATATCTCTTAAAATAACTCAAATTATTCCTGAAAATGCCTTGAAATCTTCCGGATTCGTTCTCGATAAGGAATAATAAGAAAATTTATTTATTATCTTGAAACTTTTCAAAATCTTGAAAAAAAATTATTAGAATTTTTCCTAAAACATTGAAAAATTTCTGCAAATTAAAAAAATCGGAAAGTCTTCCAGATTCTTTTTTGACGATTTCGGAAATATTGTGGAATGTTTTTAAATCTTCTTAAGTATAGTCTTAAAATAAATTTTGCAAATTAAAAAATTAATGAAAATTCAACCTCTTGGTAGAAATTTGAACTACTATGTTAACAATTATTTTTTTTTGTAAAAGCTTCATCATTTGGAAAATTAATTTCTTCCTGAAAATTTGACTATTACATTTTTTATTGCATTTAAATTTTAAAATTATTAAATTTTGCAAATTAAAATTCGACAATTTCCAAATTGAGAACGTTTAGAATTGGAATTTTTAAATTTAAATTGCTGAAAAATGGTACAATATCCCATTTATAGATTTTAAAGTTAAAAACTCACATTTTTCAAATCTAAACAATTAAAAATGGAAAAATAATTTAAAATTTTCGAAAAAGTGTTAATAGCTGGTTTAAAAAATAATTAGTTTTCCAATTTACCAAGCCTCTTTCCAAATTAATCTGAGAACAAAAAATCAAGAATTTAAATTTAAAAAAAAAACAATTATTTTTCTAAAAAATTACAAAACAAGAGAACACTCCCCGAAAAAAATTATTGCTACATCCCTGACCTAGAGAAATTCCTCGAAAATTCCAGTGGAGGATTTTCAACCTGTGAGCGAAAGCCTCCACCCACTGTATATTTATAACCGTAAATTATTTCCTGTTTGCACGCTTATGCAAATAGTCACCAGCAAAACTAAATACAAATTTTATAATAACAATATTTTTAAAATCTCGTTATTGACAAAAAATTTAGCTACTCCAAAATTAAATAAAAATAAGACGAAACATATATTTTTTTCAACAAATATTAAATTACTCTACGTAATTGAAAAAATATTTATTTTTTGAAGCACTTTTTTTTCAAGAAGAGGAAAAATCTAGTTAAAAATTCGTTTTTTAATCCTGGATTAGCGAAAATAAAATTCAAATCCCTGAGAAGTGAAACGTAACCTCAAATAAATTAAAAACACAATTTTCACAATAATAAATCACTTTTATCCTAAAATAATCGCTCTATTCCAATTTTATCAATTACAAAAATAAAAAAAAAATGATAAAAACGCTCAAAATCAAATGGCTAATATATATTTAAAGTTTTTTTACGTCACCATTTTTCGAAAAAGAGTAAATAAAAGTGTTCAATTAAAAGGGATTAAAAGTGTTCAATTAGAAGGGATTAAAAGTCTAATTCAATAAAAAAGAATAACTTTCACTACAAGATCAAAAAAGAATCCAACATTTGTCATGAAATCGGATGCAGAAAATGCTCCAATACTTTTCAATACTTCTCACCCTTTCTAAAAATAAAAAAACAGTAAATGATGAAAAAAAAAACTTACGAAAAATTTGAACTACCAAGAATTTCCAGCCGGAAAGCTGACGCTTGGTGCTAATTTAAATGCTAATCAGTCTCATCGCAAGTGCATTCTTCTCTGGAGCATTTGGCACACTTGGTATTTGAAAACAAAACAGCACGTGGGCACTGGAAAAGGCGTCTCGGACAAGTGCATGCGTAGTTGCATTGTCGCCAAATTCTTAACTTAATAAAGCCGGCAATTCCGCACTGTCGAACCGATAAAAAATTAATTTAAAAAACGCGACTATTTGAGTGAGCGACGCGGACGCAGGTTATGGGGACAAAGCCGAGGTTCATCCAGACATCGAGGTAGCGGAGACCGTATCCGACCCCAGGACCACACGCACGTTACGTCCGTTCTAAGGACCACCCACGACCCCCGATGCGCCCGATGCCATTCAATATTCAAAGAGGAAACTTTCGAACCGATCCACCCGATCCATGAATCCTCAACTGGCAACGTCGCACCACTCACTGGCGGAAGATTAAGGGGGTGGGCGCCGTCTCTAAGAAAGGTTTCATCAGTTTTTTTCTGAATCGAATTTATTATGAGAAGTTCTGTTTTGAGAGCTCTTCTTCTGCCATTCAGCTGGATTTATATTACTAAAAGGTATGAGTTTCTTTAACTTTTTAGGGGTTTATTGAGTGAATAGAAATTCGAGGTGGACTCGCGGAAAATTAAGGGGGTGAGTGCCATCTCTAAGAAATGTTTTGTCAGTTTTTTCTGAATCGAATTTATTAAAAGAAGTTTTGTTTTAAGAACTCTTCTTCTGCCATTGAGCTGCATTTATTTTAATAAAAGGTGTGAGTAGCTTTAACTTTTTAGGGGTTTATTGTGTAAATAAAAAGTCGAGGTGGACTTGCGAGCACAAGTACGAAGCAGTGATGAGAAATATTAATATTAATAGAACCTAATAAGAAAATGCAAATATTTTTGGTTCAAAAGTCTGATATTATATTTTTGCTTGAGAATTCATCTTTTTTTATTGAAAGTTTAAATTATTTGGTTGAAAATTATTAAATTTTGTTGAAAATTCAACGTTTGGGTTAAAGTTATTTCTTTTTTAACAATTCCACTTTTTTGTCTTTTTCTTTTGAAAATTCATCTCTCTCGTGGAACCATAATAAATTTTTTTTTTTTTTTTTTGTTGAATTGAAATGTTTTTTTTTTTTATTAAAAATAAAAATCTTTTTAGTTGAAATTTCAACCATTATATTTTTTGTTTGATGACCTTAAAAACGTGGCTAGCCACTTTCTTTTTCCTTTTTTTTCTTTTCTTGGTCGAAAGTACAACAAATTGAACTATTTTGCTTTAGATTCATGTATTTTGTTAAAAATGTATCTTTTTGCGTAGAAAATTAATCTTCCTGGTTAAAAAATTAATTATTTTGGTTAAAAATTAATTTGTTTGGTTGGAAATTTAACTATCTGTTCAAGAATTCGTTTTTTTTAATGGGAAAATAATTTTTTAGCTGAAAATTTAATTATTTGATTCTTTTTAAATCCACCTATTTTGTTTAAAACTCAACTGTTTAGATGCAAAATTCGTCTTTTGGATTGAAAATTCACCTCTTTGTTGAAAGTTAAACTGTTTTGTTAAAAAATTCTTCTTTCATATTGCAAATTCAACAGTTTGGTTTAAAATTCAACTCTTTTGTTGGAAATTATTCTTGTTTTGAAAATTTATCTTTTTTGGTAAAAATATAATCTTCTTGTTTAAAAATACAACATTTTTGGGTTAAAAATTATTCTATTTTGGCAGAGGATTCATCTATTTGGTTGAAAATTTGTCTTTATTGATTCAATTCAACGGCTTTTGATTTATAATTAATTTTTGTATCGGAATATCAACTATAATATTTTTGGTTGAGAATTGAGCTTTTTTGATTGAAAATTGATTTATTTTGTTGAAAATTCAATAATTCTCTTGAAAGTAACGGTTTTGAAAATTCAACGCTTTTGTTAAAAATGTTTGCCTTTTTGGCTTGACGATTTAATAATTTTGTAGAAAATTCATATTTTTTGCTTTAGAAATTCTACTATTTTTGTAGAAATATCGTCTATTTTGTTTAAAACTGCAATTGTTTGGTAGAATGTGGAATTTTTTTCAAAATCACCCATGACCCTGATGACATTTAATATTCATAGAGAAAACTTTCGAACCGATCCACCCGATCCATGAATCCTCAACTGGCAACGTCGCACTACTCACTGGCGGAAGATTAAGGGGGTGGGCGCCGTCTCTAAGAAAGGTTTCATCAGTTTCTTCTGAATCGAATTTATCAAGAGAAGTTTCGTTTTGAGAGCTCTTCTTCTGCATTTATTTCACTAAAAGGTATGAGTTTCTTTAATTTTTTAGGGGTTTATTGAGTTTATAGAAATTCGAGGTGGACTCGCGGAACATTAAGGGGGTGGGTGCCATCTCTAAGAAATGTTTTTTCTGAATCGAATTTATTAAAAGAAGTTTTGTTTTGAGAGCTCTTCTTCTGCCATTGAGCATGACTTGTTTTAATAAAAGGTATGAGTTTCTTCAACTTTTTAGGGGTTTAATAAGTGAATAAAAATTCGAGGTGGACATTTATGTGACTGTAGAGATCGGAAAGTATCATCTTGAAATACAGGTTATTAACTATTTTTGGTTAATAATTCATGTTTTTTTGTTGAAAATCTAATTTTTTGTTTGAATATCCAATTCTTTTTTGATAATTCAATTGTTTTGTTGCAATATTCGTCTTTTGGATTGAAAATTCACCTCTTTCGTTGCAAACTTCAACTCTTTTGTTGAAAATTCGGCTTTTGGATTGAAAATTAGTGTCTTTTGTTGAAAATTCTTCTTTTTGTTTTGAAAATTCATCTCTTTTGGTAGAAATATAATCTTCCAGGTTAATAATACAACTGTTGGGTTCAAAATTATTCTCTTTTGGTCGAGGATTCAATTATTTTGTTGAAAATTCGTTTTTATTTGTTCAAGTCAACTGTTTTTTATTTAAAATTAATTTCTTCTTGTCGAAGTATCAACAATATCAATAATCTGTTTCGCTCGAGGATTCAATAACTGTTTTGTTTAAAGTTCGTATTTCATGATTGAAATCAACTGAAAATTGAATTGTTTTTTTTTCGAAATCATTACCCATACCATTTAATATTCGAAGAGAAGGGATCGAGGGGGTGGGCGCCATCTCTAAGAAATGTTTCATCAGTTTTAAAAAAATCAAATTTATTAATAGAAGTTCTGTTTTGAGAGCTCTTCTTCTACCATTGAACATGATTAGTTTTACTAAAAGGTATGAGCGTATTTGACTTTCTAGGGGTTTATTGAGTGAATAGAAATTCGAGGTGGACTCGCGGAAAATTAAGGGGGTGGGTGCGTTATCTAAGAAATGTTTTATCAGTTTTTTCTTAATCAAATTTATTAAGAGATGTTCTGTTTTAAAAGCTCTTCTTCTGCCATTCAGTTGGATTTATTTTAATAAAAGGTGTGAGTGGCTTTAAGTTTTTAGGGGTTTATTGTGTAAACAAAAATTCGAGGTGGACATTTATGTGACTGTAGAGATCGGAAAGTATCATCTTGAAATACAGGCTATTAACTATTTTTGGTTGATAATTCATGTTTTTTGTTGAAAATCTAATTTTTTGTTTGAACTTTGAATTCTTTGGTTAACAAGAATTCAATTTTTTTGTTGAAAAATTCGTCTTGTGGATTGAAAATTCATCTCTTTTGGTTGAGGATTCAGTTATTTCGTTGAAAATTCGTATTTATTTGTTCAAGTCAACAGTTTTTTATTAAAAAAAAAATTTTCTTGTTGAAGTATCAACTATAATATTTTTGGTTGAGAATTGATCTTTTTTGTTTGAAAATTGATTTATTTTATTGAAATCCTCAACTGGCAACGTCGCACCACTCACTGGCGGAAGATTAAGGGGGTGGGCGCCATCTCTAAGAAATGTTTTATCAGTTTTTTCTGAAACGAATTTATTGAAAGGAGTTTTGTTTTGAGTACTCTTCTTCTGCCATTGAGCATGACTTGTTTCACTAAAAGGTATGAGTTTCTTTAACTTTTTAGGGGTTTATTGAGTAAATAAAAATTCGAGGTGGACATTTATATGACTGTAGAGATCGGAAAGTATCATCTTGAAATACAGGTTATTAGCTATTTTTGGTTGATATAATTCATGTTTTTTTTTTGTTGAAAATCTAATTTTTGTTTGAATATCCAATTCTTTTGTTGATAATTCAATAATTTATTGTTTTGTTGCAATATTCGTCTTTTGGATTGAAAAGTCACCTCTTTTGTTGGAAACTTCAACTGTTTTGTTGAAAATTCGTCTTTTGGATTGAAAATTCAACTCTTTTGTTGAAAATTCGTCTTTTGGATTGAAAATTCAACTCTTTTGTTGAACATTCTTCTTTTTGTTTTGAAAATTTATCTCTTTTGGTAGAAATATAATCTTCCAGGTTAAAAATACAACTGTTGGTTTCAAAATTATTCTATTTTGGTTGAGGATTCAATTATTTTGTTGATAATTTGTTTTTTATTTGTTCAAGTCAACTATTTTTGATTTTAAATTAATTTCTTCTTGTCGAAGTATCAACAATATCAATAATCTGTTTCGCTCGAGGATTCAACTGTTTTGTTTAAAGTTCGTATTTCATGATTGAAATCAACTGAAAATTTAATTGTTTTTATTAAAATCATTACCCATACCATTTAATATTTGGAGAGAAAACTTTCGTACCGATCAACCCGATCTATGAATCCTCAACTGGCAACGTCGCACCACCCACTGGCGGAAAATTAAGGGGGTGGGCGCCATCTCTAAGAAATGGTTTATCAGTTTTTTCTCAATTAAATTTATTAAGAGAAGTGCTGTTTTAAGAGCTCTTCTTCTGCCATTGAGCTGGATTTATTTTAATAAAAGGTATGAGTGGCTTTAACTTTTTAGGGGTTTATTGTGTAAATAAAAATGTGAGGTGGACATCACGAGCAGTAATCTATTTCAGTAACTATTCACCAGCAACTATTTTTGGTTGATAATTTATCATTTTTGGTTAAAAATTTAATTTTGTTGTTGAAAATTCAACAATTTGGTTAAAGTGACCTTTTTTAGTTGAAAATTCATCGGTTTTATCGTTCTTTTTGGTTAAAAATTATTATTAATTAAAATATTTAAACAAAACAAAATATCTAAACAAAATAAAATTGTTGAAACAATTTAAATTTGTTTAAAAATTGAAGAGTATTCTTAGAAAGCAAAGACCTAAAACATATTTCAATCTTTTTTTAAATGGTAAAAATGAAATATTTAAACAAAATAAAATTGCCTAATTAATTTAAATTTGTTTAAACATTCAAGAGTATTTTCAGAAACAAAGTAATACTTAAAATTATTTTAATCTTTCGTAAAATGACAGGAATAAAATATTTATTCAAAATAAAATTGTCTACTTAATTTATCTTTGTTTAAACATTAAAGAGTATTCTTATAAAGTGAAGAACTGAAAAATATTTCAATCTTTCCTTAAATGGCGGGAATGAAATATTCAAACAAAATAAAATTGTTGAAACAATGTAAATTTTTTTAAACATTTAAGTTATTTTCTTAGAAAGCTAATTAGTATACTAAAATTGTTGAAACAATGTACATTTTTTTGAACATTTAAGGAAAGATTGGAATATTTTTCAGGTCTTCACTTTCTAAGAATACTTTTAAATGTTTAAACAAAGATAAATTAAGTAGACAATTTTATTTTGAATAAATATTTTATTCTTGTCATTTTACGAAAGATTAAAATATTTTTAAGTATTACTTTGTTTCTGAAAATACTCTTCAATGTTTAAACAAATTTAAATTATTTAGACAATTTTATTTTGTTAAAATATTCTATTAACGCCATTTAAGGAAAGATTGCAATTTTTTTTAGGTCTTTGCTTTCTAAGAATACTCTTCAATTTTTAAACAAATTTAAATTGTTTGAACAATTTTATTCAGTTTAGATATTTTGTTTTGTTTAAATATTTTAATTTGTTGAAATATTTTATTTTGTTTGAATATTTTATTTTTGACATTTTACGAAAGATTGAAGTATTTTTAGGTATTACTTTAGTTCAGAAAATACTTTTGAATGTTTAAACAAATTGTTTCTAAAATTGCATTTTTTTTAAGGATCTTATTTTCGCCATTTTAGGAGAGATTAAAATATTTTCAGGTACTACTTCGTTTTTAAGATTGAATGTTTAAACAAATTTAAATTAATTAGATAATTTTACTTTGATTGAATAACTTATTTTTGTCATTTTACGAAAAATTAAAATATTTTCAGGTCCTATTTAGCTTTCTAAGAAAACTCTTTAAATGTTTAAACAAATTGAAACTAATTGGACAATTTTATTTTGATTCAATATTTTATTTTTGTTATTTTGAGGAAGACTGAAATAAGTATACTTAAAAATATTTCAATCTTCCTCAAAATGACAAAAATAAAATATTTAATTAAAATAAAATTGTCCAATTAGTTTCAATTTGTTTAAACATTCCAAAGTTTTCTTTGAAAGCTAAAAAGTAACTAAAAATATTTCAATTTTTTGTAAACAGACAAAAATAAAATATTTAAACACAATAACATATTTAAATAAAATAAAATATTCAAACAGAATAAAATAGTTGAAATAATTTAAATTTGTTTAAACGTTTAAGAATTTTCATAGAAAGAAAAGACCTAAAAAAATATCTAAATTTTTCCCTAAATGGCGGAAATAAAATATTTAAACAAAACAAAATTCATTAAATAATTTTAATTTGTTAAAAAATTGAAGTGTATTCTTAGAATGCAAAGACCTAAAAACTATTCCAATCTTTCCTAAAATGGCACAAATAAAATATGTAAACAAAATAAAATTGTTGAATCAATTTAAATTTGTTTAAATATTTAAGAGTTTCTTTAGATAGCTAAGTAGTACCTAAAAATATTTCAATTTTTCGTAAAAGGACAAAAATAACAAATTTAATCAAAATAAAATTTTCTAAATAATTTGAATTTGTTTAAACATTTAAGACTAGTATTCTTAGAAACAAAGTAGTACCTAAAAATATTTCAATATTTCGTGAAATGACAAAAATAAAATATTTATTCAAAATAAAATTGTCTAATTAATTAAAATATGTTTAAACATTCCAGAGGATTCTTAGAAACAAAGTGGTATCTAAAAATAATTCAATCTTCCTTAAAATGACAAAAATAAAATATTTAATCAAAATAAAATTGTCCAATCACTTTCAATTTGTTTAAACATTTAAGAGTTTTCTTAGAAAGCTAAGTAGTACCTGAAAATATTTCAATCATTTGTAAAATGAAAAAAAAATATTTAATAAAAATAAAATTGTTTAATTATTTAAATTTGTTCAAACGTTCGAGAGTATTTTTAGAAACAAAGTAATACCTACAAATATTTCAATCTTCCCTAAAATGGCGAAAATAAAATATCTAATCAAAATAAAATTTTCTAATTCATTGAAATTTGTTTAAACATTCAAGAGTATTTTCAGATACAAATTAATACCTAAAAATATTTCAATCTTTCGCAAAATTACAAAAATAAAATATTTAATCAAAATAAAATCGTTGAAACAATTTAAATATTTTAATCTTTCGTAAAATAACAAAAATAAAATATTTCATTAAAACTAAATTGTCTCATTAATTTGAATTTGTTTGGACATTCAAGGGTATTTTCATGAACAAATTAATACCTAAAAATATTTCAATCTTTCGAAAAATGACAAAAATTAAATATTTAATCAAAATAAAATTATCTAATTAATTTAAATTTGTTTAAACATTCAATCTTAGAAATAAAGTAGTACCTACAAATATTTTAATCTTTTCTGAAATGACGAAAATGAAATTTATATTCAAAATAAAATTGTATAATTAATTTAAATTTGTTAAAAATTTAAGAGTATTCTCAGAAAGAAAATCCGTAAAAAATATTTCAATTTTTCCTTAAACGACGGAAATAAAATATTTAAACAAAATAAAATTTTTGAAACAATTTGAATTTTTTTAAACATTCAACATTATTTTTAAAACAGAGTAATACCTAAACATATTTCAATCTCTCGTAAAATTACAAAAATAAGATATTTAATCAAAATAAAACTTTATAATTAATTTAAATTTGTTTGAACATTCAAGAGTATTTTCAGAAACAAAGTAATATCTTAGAATATTTCAATCCTTCGTAAAATGACAAAAATAAAATATTCAATTTAAATAAAATTATTTAATTAATTTAAATTTGTTTAAAAAATTAATAGTGTTCTTGAAATAAAGTAGTACCTAAAAATAGTTGAGTATTTACTAAAATGGCGAAAATAAAATATTTAAACAAAATAAAATTGTTGAAATAATTAAAATTTGTCTAAATATTTAAGAGTTTTTCTAGAAAGCTAAGTAGTACCTAAAAATATTTCAATTTTTCGTAAAATGACAAAAATAAAATATTCAATCAAAATAATATTGTTTAATTAATTAAAATTTTTTTTAACATTCAAAAGTATTTTCAGAAACAAAGTGATACCTAAAAATATTTAAATCTTTCGTAAAGTGAGAAAAATAAAATGTTTAAATAAAATAAAATTGTTGAAACAATTTAAATTTGTTTAAAATAAAACTGTCTAATTGAGTTAAATTTGTTTAAATACCTAAAAATATTTCAATTTTTCGTAAAATGACAAAAATAAAATATTTAGTCAAAATAAAATTGTCTAATCAATTCAGATTTGTTAAAATATTTAATTTTAGAAACAAATTAGTACCTACAAATATTTTAATCTTTCCCAAAACAGCGAAAATAAAATATTTAAACAATTTAAATTTGTCCAAACATTCAACAGTATTTTCATAAACAAAGTAATACTTAAAAATATTTTCATCTTTCCTAAAATGACAAAATTAAAATATTTAAACAAAATAAAATATCTGAAGAAAATAAAATTGTTGAAACAATTTAAATTTGTTTAAAAATTGAAGAGTATTCTTAGAAAGCAAAGTCCTAACAAATATTTCAATTTTCCCTTAAATGGTGGAAATAAAATATTCAAACAAAATAAAATTTTTGGAACAATTTAAATTTCTTTAAACATTCAACAGTATTTTCAGAAACAAATTAACGCCTAAAAATATTTTAATTTTTCGTAAAATGACAGGAATAAAATATGTATTCAAAATAAAATTGTCCAATGAGTTTCAATTTGTTTAAACATTGAAGAGTTTTCTTAGAAAGCTACGTAGTACCTAAAATATTTCAATCTTTCGTAAAATGACAAAAATAAAATATTCAATCAAAATAAAATTATCTAATTAATTTAAATTTGTTTAAACTTTCAATCTTAAAAACAAAATAGTACCGAAAAATATTGTAATCTCTCCTAAAATCGCGAAAATAAGATCTTTAAAAAAAATGAAATTTTGGAAATAATTTAAATTTGTTTAAACATTCAACAGTATTTTCTAAAACAAAGTAATAAATAAAAATATTTCAATCTTTCGTAAAATCACAAAAATAAAATATTTAAACAAAATGAAATATTTGAACAAAATCAAATATTTAAACAAAATAAAATATTTAAATAAAATAAAATATTTAAACAGAATAAAATAGTTGAAACAATTTAAATTTGCTTAAAAGTTTAAGAATTTTCTTAGGAAGCAAATACCCAAAAAAACATCTCAATCTTTCCCTAAATGGTGGAAATAAAATATTTAAACAAAATAACATTGTTCAAACAATTTAAATTTGTTTAAAAATTGAAGTGTATTCTTAGAAAGCAAAGACCTAAAAACTATTTCAATCTTTCCTAAAATGGCACGAATAAAATATTGAAGCAAAATAAAATTGTTGAAACAATTTAAATTTGTTTAAATATTTAAGAGTTTTTTCAGATAGCTAAGTAGTACCTAAAAATATTTCCATTTTTCGTAAAATGACAAAAATAAAATATTTCATCAAAATAAAATTGTCTATTCAATTTAAATTTGTTTAAAAATTCAAGAATATTTTTGGAAAAAAGCAATACCTAATAATATTTCAATCTTTTTTAAAATGACAAAAATAACATATTTAAGTTAAATAAAATATTTAAACAAAATAAAATTGTTGGAACAATTTA
Organism: Andricus quercusramuli; assembly: GCA_932178445.1. NCBI lineage: Eukaryota > Metazoa > Arthropoda > Insecta > Hymenoptera > Cynipidae > Andricus > Andricus quercusramuli. Next base: position 32,050 of record CAKNXH010059712.1, on the reverse strand, counting down.
AATTTGTTCAAAAGTTGAAGAATATTCGTATAACGCAGACTTAAAAAATATTTAAATCTTTCGTAAAATGACAAAAATAAAATATTTCATCAAAATAAAATTTTCTATTCAATTTAAATTTGTTTAAAAATTCAAGAATATTTTTAGAAAAAAGTAATACCTAATAATATTTCAATCTTTCGTAAAATGACAAAAATAAAATATTTAAGCCAAATAAAATATTCAAACAAAATAAAATTGTTGAAACAATTTAAATTTGTTTAAAAATTGAAGAGTATTCTTAGAAAGCAAAGACCTAAAAAATATTTCCATCTTCCCTTAAATGGCGGAAATAAAATATTTAAACAAAATAACATTTTTGAAACAATTTAAATTTTTTTAAATATTCAACAGTATTTTTAGAAACAAAGTAATACCTAAACATATTTCAATCTTTCGTAAAATGACAAGAAAAATATTTAAGCCAAATAAAATATTTAAACAAAATAAAATTGTTGAAAGAATTTGAATTTGTTTAAAAGTTGAAGACTATTCTTATAAAGCAAAGACCTAAACAATATTTCAATCTTTCCTTAAATGGCGGAAATAAAATATTTAAACAAAATAAAATGGTCTAATTTATTTAAATTTGTTTAAACATTTAGGAACTTTCTTTGAAAGCAAATATTTTTATTTACTATTTATTTTTTTTATTCGCTATTCATTTAGTACCTAGAAATATTTCAATTTTTCGTAAAAAGATGAAAATAAAATATTTATTGAAAATAAAATTGTCTATTTAATTGATATTTGTTTAAACATTTAAGAGTTTTCTTAGAAAGTTAAGTAGTGTCTAAAAATATTTCGATCTTTCGTAAAATGACAAAATTAAGATATTTAAACAAAATAAAATTGTTGAAACAATTTAAATTTGTTTAAACTTTCAAGAGTATTCTTAGAAAGCCAAGACCCAAAAAAATATTTCAATCTTTCCTTAAATGGCGGGAATAAAATACTTACACAAAATCAAATTGTTGAAACAATTTAAATTATTTTAAACATGCGACAGTATTTTTAGAAATAAAGTAAGACCTAAAAATATTTCAATCTTTCGTAAAATGACAAAAATAAAATATTGAAGCCAAATAAAATATTTAAACAAAATAAAATTGTTGAAACAATTTAAATTTGTTTAAACATTCAAGAGTATTTTCAGAAACAAAGTAAATATAATATTTAATCAAAATAAGATTGTATAATTAATTTAAATTTGTTTAAAAATATAATCTTAGAAATAAAGTAGTACCAAAAAATATTTTAATCTTGGCCAAAATGGCGAAAATGAAATATTTAACAAAAATAATATTGTATAATTAATTTAAATTTGTTTAAACATTCAAGAGTATTTTCAGAAACAGAGTAATACCTAAAAATATTTCAATCTCTCGTAAAATGACAAAAATAAAATATTTAAACAAAATAAAATTGTTGAAACAATTTAAATTTGTTTAAAAATTGAAGAGTATTCTTAGAAAGCAAAGACCTAAAAAACATGTCAATTTTCCCTTAAATGGTGGAAATAAAATATTCAAACAAAATACAATTTTTTAAAACAATTTGAATTTGTTTTAACATTCAAGAATATTTTCAGAAACAAAATAACATCTAAGAATATTTCAATCTTTCATAAAATTACAGAAATGAAATATTAAATTAGTATCAAATTGTCTAATTAAGTTAAATTTGTTTAAAATTTTAAGAATTTTCTTAGAAAGCTAAGTAGCACCTACAAATATTTCAATGTTTCGTAAAATGACAAAAAAAAATTGATTCAAAATAAAATTTTCTCATTAATTTCAATTTGTTTAAACATTCATTAGTATTTTCAGAAAAAAATTAATACCTAAATATATTACAATCATTCGTAAAATAACAAAAATGAAATATTTATTCAAAATAAAATTTTCTAATTAATTTCAATTTGTTTAAACATTCATGAATATTTTCAGAAAAAAAATAATACCTAAAAATATTGCTACCTTTCGTAAAATGGTGGAAATAAAATATTTGAAAAAATAAAATTGTTGAAACAATTTAAATTTGTATAAATATTTAAGAATTTTCTTAGAAAGCTAAGTGGTACCTAAAAATATTTAAATATTTCGTAAAATGACAAAAATAAAATATTTAATCAAAATAAAATTATCTAATTAATTTAAATTTGTTTGAACATTCAATCTTAAAAACAAAGTGGTACCTACAAATATTTTAAACTCTCCTAAAATGGCGAAAATAAGATCTTTAAAAAAATAAAATTTTGGAAACAATTTAAATTTGTTTAAACATTCAATAGCATTTTCTGAAACAAAGTAATACCTCAAAATATTTTAATCTTTCGTAAAGTGACAAAAATAAAATATTTAAACAAAATAAAATATTTAAGCACAATAAAATATTTAAATAAAATAAAATATTTAAACAGAATAAAATAGTTGAAACAATTTAAATTTGTTTAAAAGTTTAAGAATTTTCATAGAAAGAAAAGACCTAAAAAATATCTAAATCTTTCCCTAAATGGCGGGAATGAAATATATAAACAAAACAACATTCTTCAAATAATTTAAATTTGTTTAAAAATTGAAGTTTATTCTTAGAATGCAAAGACCTAAAAACTATTTCAATCTTTCCTAAAATGGCACGAATAAAATATGCAAAAAAAATAAAAAATGTAATCAAGATAAAATTGTCTAAATAATTTGAATTTGTTTAAACATTTAAGACTAGTATTCTTAGAAACAAAGTAGTACCTCAAAATATTTCAATATTTCGTGAAAAGACAAAAATAAAATATTTATTCAAAATAAAATTGTCTAATTAATTGAAATATGTTTAAACATTCGAGAGTATTCTTAGAAACAAAGTGGTATATAAAAAAAATTCAGTCTTACTTAAAATGGCGAAAATAAAATATTTAAATAAAATAAACTTGTACAAACAATATAAATTTGTTAAAACATTTAAGAGTATTCTAAGAAAGCAAATACTTAAAAAATATTTCAAACTTTCGTAAACTGACAAATATAAATTTTTTAATCAAAATAAAATTGTCCAATCACTTTCAATTTGTTTAAACATTTAAGAGTTTTCTTAGAAAGCTAAGTAGTACCTGAAAATATTTCAATCATTTGTAAAATGAAAAAAAAAATATTTAATAAAAATAAAATTTTTTAATTATTTAAATTTGTTCAAACGTTCAAGAGTATTTTCAGAAACAAATTAATACCTAAAAATATTTCAATCTTTCGTAAAATTATAAAAATAAAATATTTAAACAAAATAAAATCGTTGAAACAATTTAAATATTTTAATCTTTCGTAAAATAACAAAAATAAAATATTTCATTAAAACTAAATTGTCTCATTAATTTAAATTTGTTTAAACATTCAAGAGTATTTTCATGAACAAATTAATACCTAAAAATATTTCAATATTTCGAAAAATGACAAAAATTAAATATTTAATCAAAATAAAATTGTCTAATTAATTCAAATTTGTTAAAAATTTAAGAGCATTCTTAGAAAGAAAATCCGTAAAAAATATTTCAATTTTTCCTTAAACGACGGAAATAAAATATTTAAACAAAATAAAATTTTTGAAACAATTTGAATTTTCTTAAACATTCAACATTATTTTCAAAACAGAGTAATACCTAAACATATTTCAATCTCTCGTAAAATTACAAAAATAAAATATTCAATTAAAATAAAATTATTTTAATAATTTAAATTTGTTTAAAAAATTAATAGTGTTCTTGAAATAAAGTAGTACTTAAAAATAGTTGAATATTTACTAAAATGGCGAAAATAAAATATTTAAACAAAATAAAATTGTTGAAACAATTTAAATTTTTCTAAATATTTAAGAGTTTTTCTAGAAAGCTAAGTAGTACTTAAAAATATTTCAATTTTTCGTATAATGACAAAAATAAAATATTTAATCAAAATAATACTGTGTAATTAATTTAAATTTGTTTAAACATTCAAAAGTATTTTCAGAAACAAAGTAATACCTAAAAAATATTTAAATCTTTCGTAAAATGACAAAAATAAAATATTCCATCAAGATAAAATTGCCTAATTAATTGAAATTTGTTTAAACATTCAAGAGTATTTTCAAAAACAAAGTAATACCTAAAAATATTGCAAACTTTCGTGAAATGACAAAAATAAAATATTTAGTCAAAATAAAATTGTCTAATCAATTCAGATTTGTTAAAATATTTAATTTTAGAAACAAAGTAGTACCTAAAAATATTTTAATCTTTAACCAAAATAGCGAAAATAAAATATTTAAACAATTTAAATTTGTCCAAACATTCAACAGTGTTTTCATAAACAAAGTAATACTTAAAAATATTTTCATCTTTCCTAAAATGACAAAATTAAAATACTTAAACAAAATAAAGTATCTGAAGAAAATAAAATTGTTGAAACAATTTAAATTTGTTTAAAAATTGAAGAGTATTCTTAGAAAGCAAAGTCCTAAAAAATATTTCAATTTTCCCTTAAATGGTGGAAATAAAACATTGAAACAAAATAAAATTTTTGGAACAATTTAAATTTGTTTAAACATTCAACAGTATTTTCAGAAACAAAGTAATGCCTAAAAATATTTTAATCTTTCGTAAAATGACAGGAATAAAATATGTATTCAAAATAACATTGTCCAAAGAGTTTCAATTTGTTTAAACATTGAAGAGTTTTCTTAGAAAGCTATGTAGTACCTAAAATATTTTCTATCTTTCGTAAAATGACAAAAATAAAATATTTAAACAAAATAAAATATTTGAACAAAATACAATATTTAAACAAAATAAAATTGTCTAATTAATTTAAATTTGTTTAAAAATTTAATCTTAGAAATAAAGTAGTACCTAAAAATATTGTAATCTTTCCTAAAATGGCGAAAATGAAATATTTAACAAAAATAATATTGTATAATTAATTTAAATTTGTTTAAACATTCATGAGTATTTTCAGATACAAAGTAATACCTAAAAATATTTAAATTTTTGGTAAATTGAGAAAAATAAAATGTTTAAATAAAATAAAATTGTTGAAACAATTTAAATTTGTTTAAAAATTGAAGAGTATTCTTAGAAAGCAAAGACCTAAAAAACATTTCTATTCAAACAAAATAAATTTTTTTAAAACAATTTGTATTTGTTTTAATATTCAAGAATATTTTCAGAAACAAAGTAACATCTAAGAATATTTCAATCTTTCATAAAATTACAAAAATGAAATATTAAATTAATATAAAATTGTTTAATTAAGTTAAATTTGTTTAAAATTTTAAGAATTTTCTTAGAAAGCTAAGTAGCACCTACAAATATTTCAATCTTTCGTACAATGACAAAAAAAAAATATTTATTCAAAATAAAATTTTCTAATTAATTTCAATTTGTTTAAACATTCATGAATGTTTTCAGAAAAAAATTAATACCTAAATATATTAAAATCTTTCGTAAAATGATAAGAATACAATATTTAAACAAAATAAAATTGTTGAAACAATTTAAATTTGTTTAAATATTTAAGAATTTTTTTAGAAAGCTAAGTGGTACCTAAAAATATTTAAATATTTCGTAAAATGACAAAAATAAAATATTTAATCAAACTAAAATTGTCTAATTAATTTAAATTTGTTTAAACATTCATGAATATTTTCAGAAAAAAATTAATACCTAAAAATATTACAACCTTTCGTAAAATGACAAAAATAAAATATTTAATCAAACTAAAATTGTCTAATTAATTTAAATTTGTTTAAACATTTAAGAGTTTTCTTAGAAAGCTAAGTAGTACCAAAAATATTGCAATCTTTCGTAAAGTGACAAAAAAAATATTTAGCCAAAATAAAATTGTCTTATTAATTAAGAATTTTTTAAACATTTAATTTCAGAAACAAAGTAGTACCTAAAAATATTTTAATCTTTCCTAAAATGTCGAAAATAAGATCTTTAAAAAAAATGAAATTTTGGAAACAATTTAAATTTGCAGTATTTTCTGAAACAAAGTCAATCTTTCGTAAAATGAAAAAATAAAATATTCAAACAAAATAAAATCTTTGAACAAAATAAAATATTTAAACAAAATAAAATATTTAAGCAAAATAGAATATTTAAACAAAATAAAATTGCTGAAACAATTTAAATTTGTTTAAAAATTGAAGAGTATTCTTAGAAATCAAAGACCTAAAAAATACTTCAATCTTCCCTTCAATTGCGGAAATAAAATATTAAAAAAAAAAAAAAATTTTTAACAATTTAAATTTGTTTAAAAATTCAACAGTATTTTCAGAAACAAAGTAATACCAAAAAATAGTTCAATATTTCCTAAAATGGCGAAAATAAAATATTCAAAATAAACTTATTTATTTAAACATTCAAGAGTATAAAAAAAATAAATATACACCAAGTATAAAAATATGAACCGCTCTAGTGTCGCCCCCTAGATTATAGCAAAATCCACTAGCAGACAGAATTGTAGCAGAAAGCGTGTGTCCCGTGTCGAGACGTGTCTAGACTCGAGCTGTCAACCGCGTCAAAACTGTCAAAATAAAGGAGATGCCTCGCCGTTTTACAACGAATTAAACCCCGAATTTTCCTTTTAAACCACAGAGGTCTATTTGCAATCTCGAAAGGCGAATGTTGGGTAAGTTTTGTTCACAATCAAGTGAAAATAACGAGCACAAATCGCGGAATTCCGGTGCGACGGCCAACGGGAAGTATAATTAGATAAGAGCCCCTATGTTTGATTAGCTTCTGTCGTTGATAAAGTACCACTAATATATGTTAAGTAGAAAATAAACGATTCTGCAAACAGCACGTCTGTTATGCAAATTTTTAAGTCTGTGAGTTCGTCCGTTTCCTAGTAATCTGTCAGTCTTCGCACGTATCACTTAACCTCACTTTTGGCGACGAAAGGCTTTTTTGCAAAATCGCGATTTGTTTATTCTGCTCCATAATCAGAAAAGGTATGATTTACAATTTAGTAGCTCAGGCAGAATACTTATCTAGTGCTTAGATTTAAAATATCAATTTTATTTTGGACCATATTTTTCATTTTTATTCGATTCATTTAATTCTCGATTTTATTTTATCGTGTGATAAGGATGATAGAAATGAGCTTATAACCTTGAATTTAATTAGTTTCTAGCTGAAATCTTCAAACTATCTTTTCTAACAGCAATTTAGTAAAATTTTGTTAATACATTTTTCCAGAAATGAGAATCCTCTTGAAAAAATCCTCGAGTAGAAAATTCTTTTTTTTGGGGCTTTAAAATTCAACAATTTTGGATGAAATCCATTTTCTTTATTGACTTAAAAATCTTTCTTTGTTGAAATTCAACTCTTTTGTTGAAAATTAATATGTTTTGTTAGATAATTCATTATTTCAGTTGAAATTTCATTTCTTTGATATGAAAATGTAGTATTTTTTTATAAATTCATGTATTTTCTTAAAAATTCACGCTTTTGGTTGAAGATTAATTATTTCGGTTGAAATTTTATTTCTTTGGATAAAAACGTAACTATTTTGTTGAAAATTCGTTTTTTTTTAAACTGAAAATGAATTTTTTTGACTAAAAATTCAACTGTTCCATTTAATTGTGAAAATCAAACGATAAAATTCAACTATTTGAATGAAAATTCATGTATTTTGTTGAAAATTCATCGTTTTGTTTTTAGATTTATTATTTTCGATGAAATTTCATTTCTTTGTTCAAAAATGTAACTATTTTCTTTAAAATATATGTATTTTCTTAAAAATTCACGTTTTCGGTTGAAGATACATTTTTCTAGTTGAAATTTCATTTCTTTGGTTAAAAATGTAACTATTTTGTTGAAAAATCTTTTTTTTTTACTGATAATTCAACTATTTCATTTAATTATGAAAATCAAACGACAAAATTCAACTATTTGAATAAAAATTCATGTATTTTGTTGAAAATTCATCTTTTTGTTTGTAGATTTATTATTTTCGATGAAATTTCATTTCTTTCGTTAAAAGTGTAAATATTTTCTTAAAAATTAATGTATTTTTTTTTTAAATTCATCATTTTTATTTAAAGATTCATATATTTTGTTAAAAATTAGTCTTTTTTGTTTGAGGATTCATCATTTTAGTTTAAATTCTATTTCTTTGTTTAAAAACGTAACTATTTTGTTAAAAATTCATTTATTTTCTTAAAAATTCACCTTTTCGGTTGAAGATTCATTACTTTAGTTGAAATTTCTTTCTATCGATTACAAATGTAACTACTTATGTGAAAATTCATGTATTTTTTCAAAAATTCATCTTTTTTGTTTACAGATTCATATATTTTGTTCAAAATTAATCTTTTTTGCTTGAAGATTCATCATTTTAGTTTAAATTTTATTTCTTTGTTTAAAAATGTAACGATTTTGTTAAAAATTCATGTATTTTCTTGAAAATTCGCATTTTTTGTTGAAGTTTCATTATTTTAGTTGAAATTTCATTTCTTTGGTTAAAAATATAACTATTTGGTTGAAAATTCATTTTTTTCACTGAAAATTAATTTGTTTTAACTGAAAATTTAACTATTTCATTCAATTATGAAAATCAAACCACAAAATTCAACTATTTGAATGAAAATTCATCTCTTTGTTTGAAGATTCATTATTTTAGTTGAAATTTTATTTCCTTCATTGAAAATGTAACTATTTTGTTAAAAATTCATCTTTTTTGTTGAAGATTCGTAATTTTAGTTGAAGTTTCTTTTTTTTTGTTTAAAATGAGGTAACTACTTTGTTGGAAATTCACATTTTTAGATTGAAAACTGGACTGTCCTTTCGAAAATTCGTCTTTTTGGCCAGAAAATTCAACATTTTGGATAAATTTTGTTTTCGTTATTGACGTGAAAATCTTGCTTTGTTGAAAATTTAACTCTTTTGTTTAAAATAAATCTTTTTTTTTAATTGAACTATTTTTCAAAAATATTGTTTCTTTTTTTAACTGAAAATTAATTTTTCAACTGGGAATTTCACTCATCCATTTAATGATGAAAATTCAAATATATTTTGTTAAAAATACATGATTTTTGGTTGAAGATTCATTATTATCTGAATTGGAGTGTTATAAATACAAATTAACTTTTTCTGAAACTATTGTAATTTAATTGCTATTTCGTTCACAGTAAAACAATTCATTTAATTATTCTTGATTTTATTTTATCATATGATAAGCATGATAGAAATGAGCTTATAACCTTGAATTTAATAATAGTTTCTCGCTAAAATCTTTAAAATAATATTTTCTAACCAAAATTTAGTAAAGTTTTGTTAATACATTTTCCCAGAACTAAGAATCCTTTTGAAAAATTCCTCGAGTGGCAAATTCGTTTTTTTTTGCTTTAAAATTCAACAATTTTGTTATAATTTTTTTTTAAAAGGTCATATTCTTGGGTTAAAAAGTCAACTGTCTTGAAAATTTCTTTCTTTGGGCTAAAATCTATTTTTTTTTTAAATAAAATTTAACTATTGGATTGTAAAATTTACTTTTTGGTTGAAAATCCATATTTTCTGTTTTGAAATTCGACTGTTTCGTAAAAAATTCGCTTTTCTAAATTGAAAATTATTGGTTTTCAACGAAAACTTAATTATTCCATTTTGCTTCATTTTTATTCCATTCTACAATTTACAAGTATTTCATCCCTGACTGTTATAAATTTCTCTTTCAGGTTGAATTTTCAACGAAAGAAATTAATGTTCAACCAAAATGATACATTTTCAAACAATAAGATTAATTTTTTATAACAAAATACATGAATTTTCCACAAAATATTAAAATGTTCAACCAAAGAAATTAATTTTAATCTAAAATGAGGAATCTTCAACCAAAAAAAAAATGAATTTTCAAGCAAGATTACTTTTCTGCCAATAAAGGCGAGTTTTCAATTAAAAAAGATCAATTCTCAACCCGAAATGAAATCGTTATATTTAAACTTGAATTAATTTTTAAACACAAAAACGAATTTTTAACAAAATATTAAGATTTTCAACCATAGAAATAAATTTTCAGCAATAATGATCAACCGTGAATATTAATTTTCTACAAAAAAACACGAATTTTCAACTAGAAAGGATAAATTTGAAAAGGAAAAAAAAAGAAATAAAATTAGATTATTCATTGAAAATTCGTTCTTTCTCACTTAAAAATTAAACTACTTGGTTGAAGGTTAAACTCTTTTGTTGAAAATTAATTTTTTGTTTGTTGAAGATTCATAATTTTAATTATAAATTCATCTCTATTGTAAAATGTAACTACGTTATTGAAAATCAATTTTTTAGCTAAAAATTTAACGATTCCAGTAGAAAATTTAATTATTTTGCTGAAAATCGGTTTCTTTTTTAGGTAAAGAATGAGATTTTCATCAGAAAATATTAACTGTTCTGTTTTGTTTGAATTTTATCTTTTTTGTATGAAAATCCAACTATTTATTCAAAAATTCATGTACTTTGTGAAAAGTTCCTCTTTTTTGTAGAAAATTAATCTTTATGGTTGAAAATTCATCTTGTTGGTAAAAAAATTCAACTATTCCAGTTGAAGATTCATCATTTTAGTTGAAAATTCAACAATTTGGTTGAAAACTAATTTCTCCAAATGAAAATTCAACTGTTCCATTTTTTATTGAAAATTGATCTTTTCTAGTTCAAAATGCAACAATTTGGACGAAAGTTTGTCTCTTCCAATTTAAAATTCAACTATTTCGTTTTGGGTGTTGAAAATTCATTAGTTTGGTTGAAGATTCATCCCTTTGATCAAAAATTCAACTGTTCTAGTTAAAGATTCGTAATTTTAGATAAAAATTCAACTATTCCAGTTAAAGATTTGCAATTTTAGTTGACAATTCGTCACTTTGTTTGAAAATGTAAGTATTTTGTTGAAAGTTAGTTTTTTTTTGTGGAAAGTAATTTTTTTATTTGAAAATTTAACGTATTCCAATTGAATATTCCATAGTTTGAGTTGAAAATTCATCTGTTTGTTTGAAAATTAATTTTTTTAACTTCAAATTTAATTATTTAAGTTTTGGTTAACAATTTATCTTTTTTAGTAACATTTAATTTTTTTTTGTTGAAAATTTACTGTTTCAGTGGAAAACTTTTTTTCCTTGAAAATTCAACTATTCCAGTGGAAAATTACTTATCCTATCTTTGAAAGTCTGTATTAGTCGTGTGTTTACTTAATTTTAATTTCAATCCAGCTGTTCTATCCAGTTCTACTGTGCGATCATGATCTACATTCTACCATAAGGCGATCCTCGTTTATTTGAACTCGAGATATTTTTGACATTTCGGAAAATTTATGTCTTTGGATTTTTTATTATAAATGTTGTTAATTTTTTTATTTAAAAACCAACTTTACATTTTTGTTTAACTTTTCAGAAGTACAATTTTTTTTTAATTTTCAGATCGATCAAAAAAGATTTTATATCTGCGCTGAAACTATCAGTAAATAATTGTTTGATATGATGATATGATACTTTGCAAATTTACAAGAGTTATTAATTATTTACAAAATTTTTATAAACAAATTCATATTTTGTCTACTTTTTAACGAATAGGCTCAATTTAAAAAAATAACCAAAAATATCTCTGCGGTGACTCTTTTCTGTGGTGCTTTGAAAATATCGAAGAGTTATTAATATTACTTCATTATGCTTTTAAAATTTCCAAGATTTTTTAATTATTCATTCATTTTTTAAATTAAAAAATTAATCTCTTTAGTTGAAAATGTAACTAATTTGTCGAAATTTTTTCGTTGTTTAAATTTAATTTTTTCAACTGAAAATGTAACCATCCCCCTTTCTGTTAAAAATGTAATTTGTCAAAATTTCTCTTTTCTGGATGGAATTTAATTTTTTTAATTCCAGATTTAACTATCCCCCTTGAAAATTTAACTATTTTGTTGTCAATTCATAAGTTTAGTTGAGAATTCAATTAATTGGCGGGAAGTTAAAGTCTTCGTCAACAATTTTTTTAAAGGTTCATTATTTTAATTGAAAATTAATCTCTTCAGTTAGAAATGTAACTAATTTATTAAAAATTCTTTTTATTCGTTGAAAACTGATTATTTAATTCAAAATTTAATTATTTTGTTGAAAATGTATCATTTTAGTTTAAAAATTCAATTACTTGATTTAAAGTTGAACTCTTTGTCAAAATATTTTTTAATGATTCATTATTTCAATTGAAAATTAATTAATTTCCTTTCCGATAACTCCTTTCTAGGTTGCTTTGTAAATTTGCAAGAATTAATAATTATTTAAACCATTTTCATTAAAAAATTTAGACTTTGGCTATGTTTTAACAAATAGGCTACATTTTTTACAGAAATAACTAAGAACATCATTCCGATGACTTTTTTTATATGATGCTTTCCAAATTTCCAAGAATTATTAATTATTTAAACAATTTTCAATAAGAGGTCAAGAACTTGGCAATTTTTCAACGAATAGGATCAATTAGTTTAGTGAATCAAAACTTCTACGATACTTTGTAAATATAAAATAATTATTAATTATTCAAACAATTTATATAAACAAATTCAGAGTTGCGTTATTTATCAACGAAGAGGCTACATTTTTTTACATAATCAACTAAAAATATCTTTCTGGTAACTTTTTTCTGTGATATTTTGTAAATTCCCAAGTATTATTAATTATTTAAACAATTTCTATGAGCAAATCGTTGTTCAAAAAAATTCGGCTTTAAAATTCAACAATTTTGTTGGAAATAATTTTTTTTTGCAAAAAATTCATATTTGAAAACTCAGCTGCCTTGAAGAAAGTTCGTCTTTTTGGCCAGAAAATTCAACATTTTGGATGTAATTTATTTTCTTTATTGGCTTAAAAATCTTTCTTTGCTGCAATTCAACTATTTTGTTGAAAATTAATATTTTTTGTTTGAAAATTCATTATTTTAGTCGAAATTTCATTTCTTTGATAAAAAATGTAGTATTTTGTTAGAAATTCATGGTTTTTCTTAAAAATTCACATTTTTTATTGAAGATTCATTATTTTAGTTTAAATTTCATTTCTTGGTTGAAATCTGAGTTATTTGATTGAAAAATTGTTTTTTCTTTGTATGAAAAGGAATTTTTTGCCGAAAATTAAACCATTTTGTTGCAAATTTATTTATTTTTTGGTTGAAAGTTATTTTGTTTTTTAAACTGAAAATGTAACTATTATTCCAGTTGAATATTCTATAATTTGAGATAAAAATGCATCGCTTTGATTGAACATTCGTTTTCTCATAAAAAAATTAATTATTCAATTTGTGGTTAAAAAACTATCTTTTTTGGTTGAAAGCTTACCTTTTTTGATAGAAATTAATCTTCTTGATTGTAAATTCATCCCTTTGGTAAAAAAATTTAACTATTCTAGTTAATGAGTCCTCATTTTAGTTGAAAATTCAACTAATCCAGTTAAAGATTTGGTTGAATATTTATTTTTTTAAACATAAAATTTAATTATTCAAGGTTTGGTTACCAATTAATTTTTTTTAGTAACAATTAATTTTTTTTTTAATTCACTGTTTCAGTAGAAAACTCTTTTTTCTTCAAAATCCAACTATTCCAGTTGAATTATAATATAAGAAGCTGAATTATAATAGAAAATTTGGTTACATTGTTCTTTTTTTTTTTTTGTTGAATCATCGTTTTATTTGAAAATTCATCTCTGGTTAAAAATGTACATAACTACTTTGTGGAAAATCAATTTTTTAAACTAACAATTTAACTATTGCAGTCGAAAATTTAACTATTTTGCTGAAAATCCGTTTTTTTGTTTGTTAAGAATTATATTTTTAACCGAAAATTTATCTATTCTATTTTATGTTGGAAATGTACATTTTTTAAATGAAAATTCAACTATTTCGTTGAAAATTGATATTTTTTATTTATAAATTAAACTAGTTTTTTGGACTTTGTTGAAAATTAATCTTTATTGTTGAAAATTCATCTTCTGGGTATAAAACTCAACTATTCTAGTTTAAGATTCATCATTTTAGTTGAAAATTCATTAGTTTCGTTGAAAATAATTTCCTTCAACTGAAAATTTAAATGTTCATTTTTGGTGGAAAATTGATCTTTTCTTGTTCATAATTCCACGATTTGGATGAAAATTCATCTTTTTTAATTTCAAACTCAATTATTTCGTTCAAAATCTACATATTTTGTTAAAAATCGATTTTTTCTAGAAGAAAATGATTTTTTTTCGCAATTTAATCTTCTTGTTTAAAAATTCAAGTAATCCAGTTAAATATTCATCATTTTAATTGAAAATTGATCTTTTAGGTTGGAAATAAATTACTTGGTTAAACGTTAAACTCTTTTGTTGAAAATTCTTTTTTTTTTTTGTTGAAGATTCATCATTTTCATTAAAAATTCATTTCTTTGTTTGAAATCTGAGCTAT
>CAKNXH010059712.1:0-17474 GCA_932178445.1 Andricus quercusramuli | reverse complement strand
ATTTTTTTTTTTTTTAAAGTAATTTTGTTAACTGAAAATTTAACTTATTCCAATTGAATATTCCATAGTTTTAGTTGAAAATTCATCTGTTTGGTTGAAAATTAATTTTTCTTATTTAAAATTTAATTATTTAAGTTTTGGTTAACAATTTATCTTTTTTTAGTAACAATTAATTTTTTGGTGTTGAAAATTCACTGTTTCATTGGTAAACTCTTTTTGCTTTAAAATTCAACTAGTCCAGTTGAAGATTACTTATTTTAGTTGAAAATTCATCATTTGGGTTGAAAATTGAACTATTTTCTTGAAAATCCGTTATTTTCTGCTTTAAAATTAATTTTTTCAACTAAAAGTTTAACTATTCCATTTTTTGTTAAAAATCTATATTTTATAGTGCAAAATTTAAATATTTGTTTCAAAATTCATTTATTTTACAATTTTTTTTCTGTTGTGTTGAAGAATATTTAGAATGAACGTCATGAATAAAAATAAAAATGTTTAGTGTAAATAAATAATAAATGTAATAATAAATGATAATAAATGTTTATTAAAATAAATGTCTAAAATAAATTAATTTTTTTTAGCAGCAAATATGAATGTTATTTTTAGTTGAACAGGAAAATTGAAAAACTTGATTTTGTTAAAAAATTCGATATTTTTTTGTACAAAATTATCTTTCTATTTGAAAGTTAATCTTCTTGTTTAAAAATTCTTCTTTTTGGTTAACAATTCAAGTATTCCAGTTAAATATGTATCACTTTAGTTGAAAATTCATCGTTTAGGTTGGAAATAAAATTATTTGGTTAAAAATTAAACTCTTTTGTTAAAAATTATTATTATTTTTTTCGAAGATTCATCGTTTTATTAAAAACTCAATTCTTTGACTGAAAAATGAGCTGTTTGAGTGAAAACTTTTTTTCCTTTGTTATGTTTCTCGTTTTTTTGTCTTCTTTAATTAAAAAGTCAATTATTTCGTTAAAAATTCATGTAATTTGTTAAAACACTGTATTTTTTGTGGAAAATTAATTTTTTTATTTAAAAATTAATCTTCTTGATTAAAAATTCATCAATTTATTTGAAAATTCATCTTACTGGTTTTAAATCTAAGTATTTCAGTTGGAGATTCATTGTTTTAGTTGAAAACTCTTGTGTTTGGGTTAAAATTAATTTATCTAACTAAAAATGTTAATATTCCATTTTCGTTTATAAGTTATTATTTTTTTAGTTCAAAATTCAACTATTTAGTTGAAAATTTGCTTTCTTTAAATTTAAATTCAACTATTTCGTTAAAACATCATGCATTTTGTTGAAAAATTGTATTTTGTGGTGGAAAATTAATCTTTTTTTGTTGAAAATTAATTTTTCCAACTGAAAGTTTGACTTCCATTTTTTATAAAAAATTTAATCTTCTGAGTTAAAAATTATACTATTTCGGTGCAAATTTACTTTAATTTTAATGAAAACTAATTTTTTTTACTGAAAAATTAACTATTCTATTTTTAGTTGAAAATGTATCCGTTTTCGGTGAAAATTTAACTATTTGTCGAAAATCCGTTTTCATCTTTTTGGTCTCAAATTAATTTCTTTGGTTGAAAATTTAACTGTTTTGTTGAAAATTCGTTTGTTTTTTGGTTGAAAATTAAATTTTTTTTGTTGAAGATTCGTCATTTTAGTTGAAAATTAACTTTAGCTATTTTATTTTTTGTGGACAATTTACCTTTTTTGATGAAAATGTACTTTTTTCGTTAAAAAATTATCTGTTTAATGGAAAATTTAACTATTCTGTTTTTTGTTTAGAATTCGTTTCTTTAATGTAACAAAATTTATTTAGTTGAAAATTAGTTTGTTTTTTTTATAAAAAATTCATCTTTTGGATTGAAAACTTCACTATTTGGTGAAAATTTCATATTTTTGGTTGTAAATTCATCATTGTATCATTGTATATATTTTTTAGTTTAAAATTGAATTATTTTGTTCAGAATTAATTTTTTTCGGTTGGAATTTGATTTTCCTAACTGAAAATTTAATTCTACTATTTTTGGTTAAAAAATAATTTTTTGTTATGAAAAAGAAATATTTTGTTGAAACTTCGTTTTTTTTGTTTGAACATTCGTTTTTCTGACATTTTAACTATTCTAATTTTGGTTGAAAATTGATTTTTGTAGATGAAAATTCATGTACTTTGTTGAAAAAGAGCCTTTTTTGGTAGAAAATTAATCTTTTGAGTTGAAAATTCAACTAACTATTTGGTTAAAAATTCATATTCTTGGTTGAAGATTAATTTTTTTAACTGAAGATATAACTATTCCATTTTCGCTTGAAAATTTATATTTTTAGTTAAAAATTAATTAATTTGTCTGAAAACTTGTTTTTTTTTTAATTCACTTTTCTAACTGAAAATTGAAATATTATATTTTTGGTTTGTAAATTTACCTTTTTTAGTTTAAAATTGAATTATTTTGTTGAGAATTTATTTTTTTGTTTTGAAAATTGATTGTCTTGACTGAAAATTTTTCTATTTTTGGTTAAAAAATCATTTTTTTAATGGAAAAAAAAATGTTTTGATGAAAATTCGTTTGTTGTATTGAAATCTTTTTTTCTGATTACAGCGCGATGACCTATGTGAACTATGTGGGCCTCTGCCTATTATTCCTGGGCATCTGTGTCGGCCAGTATTCGGATTTGGACACAAAAAGTCAAAGGCAAATGTGTCCAGGACTTTATCGAAAAATTTTTGACGATCATGCCCCCTTAGGCAACAAAACGGGAGCCGTTTACACGGAGAAATTGGGCGTAAATAATATCAAGCTCTGCGTTGCTGATTGTTGCAATGAACCTCTGTGCAATGTGGCTATGATGTACAATAACACCTGTTTTTTTGTACAATGTATGACTTCAAAAATGTGTACACCCTTGGAACGACCCGAATTTAAAAACGATAATCCGCCGATTATGGTTCTCGTTAAGCCGGTCGAAGAAGATGAAGAGTGGGCTGATATTTTGCATCAAGTCGAGGATGCCGGGTGAGTAGTGACTAATGAGATTATCCCGGATCGCTTATTTGCATCCAATTTAAATGGTTAATTTTAACTTTTCCTGTAGGAGGTCTCAATATTTTTGTTGTACGATGAATTCAAAAAGGGGACTGTACTTAAAATTTGTTGCGATTTGTTATATCAGGGGGGGGGGGGGGCTTCATTCATGTACGTAATTTTTGAAAATTCGCAAATGAAACAAGTAACTCGCAGAAATTGTACAGAAATTCAATATGAATTTAACTTTACGCGGCAAAAGAAACCTGGTGAGTAAAAAACGAACTTAACCAACAACAATTTTTTTAAGTCAGGGATGTAGAAAAAAATCTTGCGAAAGTCAGGGATAGTGTTCTAAAGAGTTTAAGTGCTCGGAGAAATTCTGATGAGCATGAGAATATGCTCGAAAATATGCTCGACCATTATGTGCTTTGAGAATTTAATGAGCATTTATGAGCATTTCGAATCAGGATTTTAAAAATCGTATTTTCTACTTTTATTAATAATAATTACATGATTTAAATTTCGCGGGCAAACGCATCGCTTCAAATTGGAAAGTGTGCTAAATTTAAATGATAAATAATTATATTTATTATAATTAATATAATTTATTTGTAATATTTATAATATGAATAATAATATTAATGCAAAATAAATGTTGTTTCTAAATATATCTTAAATACATGTTAGTTGTGTTCTCAAGTCAAAAAGACAAATTTTCAACCAAAGAAATGAATTTTCAACTAAAACTATGCATCTGCAACCAAAAATATGAATTTTTAACCAAATAGTTAGTTGAATTTTCAACCCAAAAAATTAATTTTCTACCAAAAAAGACTCATGTTGAACAAAGTTTTTTAATTTTCATCTAAAAAACATCAATTTTCAATTAGAATTATAACAGTTAAAATGCTGGAAAAATAAATGTTCAAAAAAAAAAAGAATTTTCAAAATAAAATATTTTTTTTCATAACAAAAAAAATGTGTGTTTTTAACCAAAAACAGAAGAATTAAATTTTCAGTTAAGACAATCAATTTTCAACAACAAAAAAATGAATTCTCCACATTTTTTTTTTTTTTTAAACTAAAAATGATGAATTTACAAACCAAAAATATAATACATATTTCAATTTGCAGTTAGAAATTTAAATTTAAAAAAATGAGTTTTCAGCATAATTAATCAATTTTCAAGTAAAAATATAAATTTTCAACTAAAAAGAAACCAATCTTCAACCAAAGAAATTATTTTCTAATCACAATGATGAATTTTCAGCCAAAGATATGAAATTTTGTCCAAATAGTGGATTTTTCAACCCAAAAGACAAATTTTCTATCAACAAAAAAAACGAATTTTCAACTAACCAGATAATTTTTTAATTAAAAAGATTAGGTTTCTATCAAAAAAGGTAAATTTTCCACAAAAAATGTAATACAGTGAATTTTCAACTAAAATGATGAATCTTCAACTGAAAAAAATTTAATTTTCAACCAAATTTATGTATTTCAAACTAAAAAGATAAATTTTCTACCAAAAATAATGAGAGAGTACTCTTTTCCAAAAAAAGACGGATTTTCAACAAATAGTTGAATTTTCACCGAAAACAGATAAATTTTCAATTAAAAGTATAGTATTTTAATTTTCAGTAAAAAATCATTTTAAATCAAATTAAAGTAAATTTTCAACGGAATAGTATAATTTTGAACGAAGAAGATTTCATTTCTATCAGTAAAGATAAATTTTTGACAAAAAATGAAAGTTACATTTCCAGTTTAAAAAATCAATTCTAAATAAGAAAAATCTCATTTTCAAACAAAAGGATGAATTATTCACCAAGAAGATTAAATATTTTCCCACAAAATTCGAGTTTTCAACATAATACAGGAATTTTAATCCAAATATTTGAATTTTCAACTTAAGAAGATAACTTTTGAACCAAACATTTGGTTGACATTATTTTTTGGAATTCACCCCGCATTCTTATTAATGTACCCTGAATTCTTTGGAATTCTATTAAATGTTTTTAATCCGCTTCAATTCTTCTAAATTTACTCAATTCTAGTTAATTCAATTTATTTATTTTTTTGAATTTTCAAAAGTTTTTATTTAATTGAACTTGAACAAAAAAACGAATTATCAAATCAATAGTTCTTTTTCAACTAAAGATAAGAATTTTTTTACGAAAAAGATAACATTTCACCCAAAAAATAAACGAATTTTCAACAAAATAGTTGAATTTTCAACCAAAAAGATCAATTTCCAACGAACAATATGAATTTTCTACCAGAATAGATGAATTTTTAACAAAGTAAATGAATTTTCAACCAAATATTTGAATTTTTAAAGGAATTTTCAACCAAGAAAATGAATCAGTCAACAAGAAGATTAAATATTCTAAAAAAAAAATTAAAATTTTCAATAAAATACAGGAATTTTAAACCAAATATTTGAATTTTCAACTTAAGAAGATAAATTTTGAACCTAACATGTCCGAGTTAAATTTTCAGTTAAAGCAATTAATTTTCGTCTAGAAAACATTAGTGTCAACAAAATAATAAAATTTGGAACAAAAGAAGGAGGTTTTAACTAAAAAGATGAAACGGCAACCAAATAAATGAATTTGTAATCAAGTAGTTCCAGTTCCAACTAAGTAGTTGAATTTTCTACAAAAAAGATGAATCCTCAACGAAAAACGTGATATTATTATATTTCAACCACAAAAAGGATTTTAATTTCATAACAAAAATATCTGCATTCAATAAAAAAAAGATGAATTCTCAACAAAATAGTTTAAATCCTCAACCAAAACAGATATAATTTTCAACCATAATAATAAAATTAACTTCAACTTTAATTTATCGAAAATTCCCTAACTCATCTGTCAGGTTTTCCCTGACATTCCCTGACTTTCTGGAATTACCTGACCTGTAGCAACTCCGTAATTTAAAAAAAGTATATGCTTATTTCACTCTAGAATGTTTTTCTAAGATATATGTATTAATTATGATATATATTTGTTTAAACAATAAATTCTTTAAATTCTCTTATATTCTCTATAAATGCTCTGTTCGAGCTTAAATGCTGAGCATATTCTCGAGAGCATTTGCTCAACATAAATTCTTGAGCATTTAAGAACTCTAGTCAGGGAATTTCTATAACTTTAAATGACTGTCGAGTAGAATAAATTTGAAAATTTTCAATTTTAATTTGAAACTGTTTTATTCCGTTTATAAAAGATTCCAGGTTAAAAATGTTACATAAGATTCTTTCTTTGAATATTAATGGTCAGGGAAAATGAAAAATTGGTCAGGGATTTTCTAATGAAAACGCCTTTTGTCATAAAAATTGAACTATTTGATTAAAACATCATCTTTCTTGTTTGAAAATGAACGTTTTTGTTGAAAATTCAACTTTTTATTTGAGAATTTAACTGTATTCTAGAAAATTGGTCTTTTTGGTTTGAATATTCACCTTTCTTGTTTGAAAATGAACTTCTTTGTTAAAAATTCAACTTTTCTGGTTGAAAATTTAACTATTTTCTTGTAAATTAGTCTCTTTGGTTTGAAAATTCATCCTCCTTGTTTGAAAAAGAACTTGTTTTTTGAAAATTCAACTTTTTTTGGTTGAAAATTTTACTGTATTCTGAATAATTCGTTTTTTTATTATGAAAAGTCAACTATTTGGTTGAAACATCATCTTTTTTGTTTGAAAAAGAGCCTTTTTGTTGAAAATTCATCTTTCTTGTTTGAAAATGAACTTTTTTGTTGAAAATTAAACTTTTCTTGTTAAAAATTTAACTATAATCTAGAAAATAGTCTTTTTGGCTTGAAAATTTATCTCTTTTGTTTGAAAAATAACTTTTTTTTTGAAAAGTACAACTTTTCTCTTTTGATTTAAAAAATAAATCTTTTTGGTTTGAAATATCTGCTATTATATTTTTAGTTAAAAATTAATTTTGATTGGTTGAAAAATGATTTATTATATTAGATGAAATATTATTTCTTTGGTTAAAAATGTAGCTATTTCGTTTAAAATTCCTTTTTTTTATTGAGTATTTTTTGATTGAAGATTAATCATTTTTGTTGAATTTGTAATTCCTTAATTAGAAAAGTAACTATATACTTTGTTGAAACTCATCTTTTTTTTATAAGAATTAATTTTTCACCTAAAAAATAATATGTTTAGTTGAAAATGAACTTTTTTTGTTGAAATTTCATATTTTCGTGTTGAAAACTCAACTGTTTTGTACAGAAAATTCTTTGTTTTGTCTTAAAAATTCAACAATTTGTTATAAATTTGAATTGTTTTGTCGAATATTTGTTTATTAATAAAAATGATTTTTTAAATGAAAACTCATAATTTTAGTTGAAAATTTAACAGTCTGGTTGAAAATTGGCTTTTTTTGTAGAAATTTCAAATTTTTGGCTTAAAAATTCAATTATTTTGTAGAAAATTCGTCTTTTGGTTAAAAAATTAAAAAATTTGGTAGAAAATGTAATTATTTGGACGAAAATTTCATTTTTTTGTCGAAAATTAGACTGTTTTGTAAAAAATGTGCTCTTCTAAATTGAAAATTATTCTTTTTTACCAAAAAATTAACTATTCCATTTTTGGTTAAAAGTTATATTTTTTAGTTTAAAAATGCAACTATTTGGCTGAAAGTTAACTTTTTTGTTGAAAATTCATTGTTTTGTGTACAAAAGTCAGCTGTTTTGTTGAACATTCGATTTTTTGGTTTGAAAATTCAACAATTGGGTCAAAAATTAAATTTTTTTGTTGAGTATTCTTATTTTTTTCTTGAAAATTCAACAGTTCCGAAAATTCTACTGTTTTTGATTTTTAAATTAAAATATTTTTGGGTTGAAATATCAATTATTATATTTTTCATTAAAAATTAATTTTGATTGGTTGAAAATTGAACTTCTTTGTTGAAAATTCATTTTTTTGATTGAAGATTCATCTCTTTGGTTGAAAATAAATTTTTCTTTTGTTTAAAAAATCTGTATCTGTTTTTGCTTGAAGATTCAACTCTTTGGTTGAAATTTAAGCTTTCTTGTTTGAAAATTCTATTATGTGGTTGACAATTTAATTATTTTTAAGAAAATGCAATTATTTTGTTAAAAAGTCATATTTTTTGGTTGAAAATTCAACTATTTTCTTGAACATTCGTTTCTTTTGGTAGAAAATCGTTTTTGATTAAAAATTGTAATATTTTTTTGAAAGTTCGTCGTTTTTGGTTAAATTCAACTGTTTTTTATTTAAAATTACAATATTTTTTGATTGAAATATCAAGTATTATATTTTTCGTTGAGAATTCATTATTTTAGGTTCAAAATTCAACTTTCTTCTTTGAAAGGGAACTTTTTCGTTGAAAATTACACTGTCTTTTAAAAAATTCGTCTGTTTGATATGAAAAATTCAGCTATTTAGTTAATAAATGCAAATTTACGGTTGAAAAATCATCTTTCCGGGTTTCAAATTAAGATTGCCCTGAAGAATCAATGTATCTGAAGATTTCAGAAAAGAGGGAAAAACGGAAAATGAACGATAGGTTTAATTTTTTGATATCGTGGAATTTACATAGGGAAATATGAAATTACATTTTCTAAAATCATGGTACTGATAAATAGGAATCTATAAAATAAAAAAAAATTATCCAAAATGTATCTGGACTCAAATATAGTTTATCTGAATTTAAGATGTAACATTTTAAAGTATTCTTTTTTGCAGTGTAAATATAATTTTATCTAATTTTATTATGCTGAAAAAAATCAGGGCTCAAGAAACCATGTTGCTAGTTTAATTAAAAATTGGAAATATGTAAAGCAATTTAGTTTTTTGTGCTTTTCGCTAAAAGATTATGAGACTTAGATGTTATTCAACTTTTCTGGTTGAAAATTTATATGTGTTCTAGAAAATTAGTCTCTGGCTTCAAAATTCATCTTTCTTGTTTGAAAAGGAACTTTTTTTTTGAAAATTAAACTTTTTTTTTTGAAAATTAAACTTTTTTTTTGTTACAAATTTTACTGTCTTCTGAATAATTCGTCTTTTTAGTATGAAAAGTCAACTATTTGGTTGAAAAATCATCTTTTTTGTTTAAAAAATAACTTTTTTATTTGAAAAATAACTTTTTTGTTGAAAAATTCAACTTTTTCGGTTGAAAAAATAATTGTTTTCTAAAGAAGTCGTCTTTTTGTCATAAAAATTCAACTATTTGATTGAAAATTCATCTTGTTTGAAAATTAACTTTTTTTGTTGAAAATTCCACTCTCCTGGTTGAAAATTTAACTGTATTCTAGAAAATTAGTCTTTTTGGCCTGAGAATTTATTATTTATATTATCTTTTTTGAAAATTAACCTTTTTGTTGAAACTTCAACTTTTCAGGATGAAAATTTAACTGTTTTTTAAAAAAGTCGTATTTTTCATGAAAATTCAACTATTTGGTTGGGAATTCATCTTTCTTGTTTGAAAAATAACTTTTTTGTTCAAAATTCAACTTTTCCAGTTGAAAATTTAACTGTATTCTAGATAATAGTCTTTTTGGTTTGAAAATTTCTCTCTTGTGTTTGAAAAATAACTTTTTTGTTGAAAATTCAACTTTTCTGGTTGAAAATTTAATTTATTTTTGAAGAAGTCGGCTTTTTTCATGAAAATTCAACTCTTCGGTTGAAAATTCATTTTTCTTGATTGAAAATTCATTTTTTTTTGTTGAACATTCAACTTTTTTGGTTGAAAATTTAACTGTATTCTAGAAAATTAGTCTTTTTGGTTTTAAAATTGATCTCTTTTATTTGACAAATAAGCTTTTTGTTATAAATTCCACTTTTCTGGTTGAAAAGTCAATTATTCTCTAAAGAATGTTTTTTTAAATGAAAATTCAAATATTTGTTTGAAAATTAAACTTTTTTGGTTAAAAATTTAACTGTATTCTAGAAAGTAGTCGTTTTGGCTTGAAAATTCATCTCTTTTGATTGAAAAAGAACTTTTTTGTTTGAAATACAACTTTTCTTATTTAAAATTTAATTTTTTTCTAAAGAAGTCATTCTTTTGTCATAAAAATTCAACTATTTGGTTGAAAATTCATATTTTTTATTTAAAAAAGAACTTTTTTGTTGAAATTTCAACTTTTCTGGTTGAAAATTAAATTTTTTTCTAAAGAATTCGTCTTTTGGTAATGAATTTATTTGTTGAAAATTCAACTTTTTTGGTTGAAAATTTCATTGTTCTGTAAAGAAGTCGTATTTTTTTCATGAAAAACAACTATTTGGCTTGAAGCTTATCTTTCTTGTTTGGAAAAGAACTTTTTTATTGAAAATTCAACTTTTTTGGCTGAAAATTTAACAGTTTTCTAGAAAATTCGTCGTTCTAGTTTGAAAACTAATCTCTTTTGGTGGAAATGTCATATTTCTTGGTTAAGAATGCAAGTGATTGGTTGAAAATTCGTTTCTTTTGGTTGAAAATCTAATTATTTTGTTAAAAGATTGTTCCTTTTTGTTGAAAATGAATTTTTTTGCTGGTAATTCAAATATTTGAAGTGTATAAAATCCGTCTTTTTTGGTTGAAAGTTAAACTACTTTCTTAAAAAGTCATTTTTTTTAAGAGACATCATTGTAGTTGAAATTTATCTCTTTGGTGGAAAATTCTACTATTTGATTGAAAATTCACTTTTTGCTTAAATATGCTTATTTTACGGGTTAAAATTAAATTTTTTGTAGAAAATTCGTCTTTTTGGCTTGAAAATTCAACAATTTGGTGAAATCCGATTCTTTTGGTTAAAAATCTAATTCTTTTGTTGAAAATTCGTTTCTTTTTGTTGAAGATTATTTTTTTTCTGATAATGCAACTATTTTTATTGTTAAAAATGTGTCTTTTTAGGTTGGATTTTACAGTTTTTGATTTTTAAATAAAAATCTTTTTGGGTTGAAACATCAACTATTATATTTTTCGTTAAAAATTAATTTTGATTTGTTGAAAATTGATTCATTATATTAGATGAATGTATTATATGAATTTAATGAATTATATTACTTTTTTGTCCTTTTCTCTGAAAGATCATGAGTCTTAAATGTTATTCAACTTATTTTTTATAACTTATATTCTTATTTTAATTTTCTAGCTCGGATGCAGAAGATGGAAACTACGCACTCTTAAGATCTAGTGGAGACAGATGTGGTGGACCAGCGGATTGTAGAGAAAATGAAATTTGTATGAAACGAAATCTTAAAACAGATTTTGGATTGTGCCAATGCGACCAAGGCTTCAGCAAAAATATCGCTGGTAAATTTCAAACTATCATACCAAAAAAAAAAACAGGGTGATCATATGTCAGGAAAAACCAGGAAATTAGTGAAAACCCAGGGAATTTTATGGTTTAAAAAAAATCTTGCAAAAGTCAGATGTTTTCTATAATAGGCACTTTAAATAACTGTCAAGGATGCAACATTTGACATTTTTTTATTCCGTTTATAAAAGATTTTATGTGAAAAATGTTACAAGATTAAGATTCTCGTCTTTGAATATAAATGGTCAGGAAAAATTAATAATTGGGCAGGGAAAAATTAGGGAATTTCTAAAATGAAGTTTTTGCGGCCACCCTGATATAATATTCTTGCTAGAAATTTATTTGCCTTGTACTTCTATTTCTTTTTTTTACTGTTACTTCCTCCTGACGATTATGTGTTTCGATGAAAATTTTATTATTTGGTTCAAAATTTAACAGTTTTGTTGAAAATTCGTATTTTTGGGTTGAAAATTCAACTATTTTAGCAGAAAATTAAATCCTTATTGAAAATTCATATTTGTGTGCTGAGAATTAAACTGAAATCTTTCTTGGTTGAAAATTCTACTATTTTTTTTGAAAATTCTTATTTCTTGTTTCGAAATACAAGAATTGTGTGTAAAAGCTATCCTGTTTGGTAAATGTTTTTTTTTTAAATTAGTTTTTTTCAATTCTACTATTTGAGCAGAAAATTAACTCTTTATTGAAAATTCTTTTTTTGGTGCTGAAAACTCAACTGAAATCTTTCTTGGTGGAAACTTCAACTACTTGTGTGAACGTAAAACTACTTTGTTAAAAATTTATTTTTTGGTGGAAGGTTAATCTCTTTAGTTTGAAATTGAACTATTTTGTTTACATTTCCTTTTATCAATTTTTGAAAACTGAAAATGTAACTTTTCCATTTTTGGTTAAAAATGTATTTTTTTTTAGCTAAAAATTCGTCTTTTTCTAAAACCTAATGTTCTTGGTTTTAAATTTCCTCTATTCTGTTAAAAACGCAAATGTTTAGTTCAAATTTAACAGTTTTGTTGAAAATTCATATTTTCGGTTTGAAAATTTAACTAATTTGGTAAAAGTTCTAATTTTTTTTAATTATATATAATTAATTAAAATTAATTAATTATATATAATATTCTGCTTTGCTTTAACGTTCAAGTATTTGGTTATGAATGCAAATGTTTGGTCTAAAATTAATTTTCTTTTGTAAAATTCCAATATTTGGTTGAAATATTATCTCTCTTGATTAAAAATTAATTTTTTATGAAAATTCATATTTCCAGGTATAAAAATGAACTTTTTTCTAAAACATTCAATTTTTTACCTCGAAATTTAAATAATAAATCTTTTTGATTAAAAATTCGACCCTTTGGTTGAAAATTCAACAATTTGGTCAAAAATTGAACTATTTTGTTGAAAATTTAATTATTATATTGTAAATTTAACTATTTTGATAAAAAGTCATCTTTTTTGGTTGAAAATTCAACTCTTTTGTTCAAATTTCCCCCTTTTGGATTGGAAATTCAACAATTAGGAAGAACTTTTTTTTCTTTCTTGACCGAAAAATCTTCTTTTATTCAAAATTCATATCTTCGGTTGAAAATATGATTTTTTTGTTGAAAATTCCTTCAACTTTTACTTTTTTGGTTGAAAATTTATCTTTTTTAGTTGAAAATTTAACTATTTGTTTGAAAATTCATTATTTTGTGGAAAATCAATCTTCTTGCTTGAAAATTTGTTTTTATTTTTGTTTAAAAATTCATCCCTTGTGGTATACATTTCAACTTTTTTGGTTGAAATATCAACTATTACATTTTTTCGAATTCATCTTTGTAGGTCGAAAATTCAACTATTTAGTTTAGTATTCGTTTCTTTTAGTTGACAATTAATACAACTTTTCTTTTTTTAATTGAAAATGTTTTTTTTCTAATTTAAAATTCATATGTTTGTTTCAAAATTCATTTTTCTTTTGTAGAAAATCAATCTTCTTGGTTAAAAATTCGTTTTTTGTTCTGTTTTAAAAGTCATATTTTTTCGGTATAAATTTAATCTTTTTAGGTTGAAGTATCAACTATTACATTATTTTTTTAGAATTCATCTCTGTAGGTCGAAAATTCGGATATTCCTTAAAAATTCCACTATCTTTTTGAAAATTTAATGATTTTGTTAAAAATCAAACTCTCTGGTTAAAGATTGAACTATTTTGTTGAATATTCGTTTCTTTTAGTTGACAATTAAAGTTTTCAACTAAAATTTTAACTATTTCATTTGTTGAAAATATGACTTTTGTTATTGAAAATTAAGTAAAATTAAATTGAAAATTTACCTTTTCTATTTTTGGTTGAAAATGGATATTTTTTAGTTAAAAATTCAACTATTCGTTCGAAAATTATTATTTTTTTTTTAAGAAAATTAATCTTCTAGGATGAAAATTAGTTTTTTTTTGTTTTTTAAGTTCGTCTCTTATGGTATAAATTTCAACTTTTTTGGTTGAAATATGAACTATTACATTTTTTTAGAATTCATCTTGATAGGTCGAAAATTTAACTATTTGGTTAAAAATTCCACTATTTTGTTAAAAATTCAATTATTTTTTTTAAAATGAAACTCATTGGTTTTGATTTAAAATTCCAATATTTGTTTGTTGTACTATCATCTATTATATTTTGATAAAGATAAATAATTTTTATTACAAATTCGACCATTTCGTTGAAAATTCAATATTTTTTTCTTTATTAATAAAATTAGGATTTTCTCCTTTTAATTATTGATATTTAAATATATTAAATAATTTATCTTGTTTCAATTTTTTATTGTTAATAACAATTCAAAAAATTGGGGTTGAAAATTCAAGTATTTGATTAAAAGTTCAACTATTTTGTTGAAAATTCGTCTCTTTTGCTTAAAAATAAACTTTTTTGTTGAAAATTTAACAATTTGCTCAAAAATTAAACTATTCTGTTGAAATTTAATTATTATATTGTAATTTAACTATTTTGTTGAAAATCCGTTTTTTTTTGTTGAAAATTCAACTGTTTCGTTGAAAATTCGTCCTTTTGGATTGAAAATTCATTTTTTATGGTAAAAAAGTGATTTTTTTTTGGTTGAAATGAATAAATAAATTAGAAATTTGTACATTTTTATCTAAAATTGTTCCATTCCGTCCATAAAAGATTATGTTGTCAAAATTTTACAAGATTAAACGGCTGGTCTTTGAATGTTAATGGTTTCTTCTCCTCTTTTATTGGTTGAAAATTGAAGTTTTTGATGAAAATTCATCTTTCCTGTTTGAAAATGAATTTTTTTGTTGAAAATTCAACTTTTCTGGCTAAAAATTTAATTGTCTTTTGATAAATTCGTCTTTTGTGCTTGAAATTTTAAACTTTTTCGTTGGAGTTTAATCTTATCGTTTAAAAATTTGACCGTTTGGTTAAAAATTCAGCAGTTTGATCAAAAATTAAACTATTTTGTTGAAAATTTAATTATTATGTTGTAAATTTAACTATTTTGTTAAAAATTCATCTTTTTTGGTGAAAATATGACTGTTTTCGTTGAAAATTCGTTTAACTAAACAAAATAAATTATAATAATATTAATATATAATTATAAATAAAAGAATAAATTTCAACTTTTTTTGTTGAAGTAACAACTATTACATTATTTTTTTTATAATTCATCGTTGTAGGTCGAAAATTCAAATATTTCTTTAAAAATTCTACTATTTTGTTGAAAATTTAATGATTTGGTTAAAAATCAAACTTTTTGGTTGAAGATTGAACTATTTTGTTGAATATTCGTTTCTTTTAGGTGACAATGAAATTTTTCAACTATTTCAATTGTTGAAAATGTGACTTTTGTTGTTGGAAATTAAGTCTTATTACTGAAAAGTTGACTTTTCCATTTTTGGTTGAAAATTAGTTCTTTGTTTTTTAAAATTCATATTTTCTTTTGTATAAATTTCAACTTTTTCGGTTGAAATATCAAGTACTTTTTTTTTAATTCATCTTGGTAGGTCGAAAATTCAGCTTCTTGGTTAAAAATTCCACTATCTTGTTAAAAATTTAATTATTTTGTTAAAAATGAACTTCAGGTTGAAAATTTGTTCCTCCTTTTTACTTGCAGATTCAACTATTTTGGTAAAACTTGAACTATTTCGTTGAAAACAAGTATATTTTGCTTGGAAATTAACTTTCTCTTTGAAAAATCATCTTTTCAGGTTTCAAAGTCAACGGTTTTCTAAAACATTCGAATTTTTAGCTTGAAAATTCAACTACTTGGCTAAATATGGAAATATTTTGTTGAAAATTTAATTATTATTATGTAAATTTCACTATTTTGTTAAAAAGCCATTTTTTTGGTTGAAAGAATGACTGTTTTTATTGAAAATTCGTTTAACTAAATAAAATAAATGATAAATTATATTAATATAAAATTATAATAAAATATAATAATAATTATATAAAATATAATACTCTAATAATTTGTATTGTATTGTATATTTGAACTCTCCCTTTTACGGGTTCGAGGGCCTCCGCTCCCTGTACATATGTTTACATTTCATCCTTAGTCTAACTTACTCGCTACTTATTTTCTAATGCAACGCCTTACCTACTAACAATCATATTATTACTACACTTAGACTAGAGACAATGAGCGATCTTCCCGGGCTTCCGTTTTCTCTTACCATCAAATTCATTTAGACCGATTTGAAAATTTTATTCGTTAGATTCCTTTAAACAGGATTACCCGTTTGGCTCTGCCCTGATCCCTTGCTTTCTCTTATTTCTTCCAGTTTTTTCATCCACATCACTCCCTGCCCATTACCATCCAAGATCCATCTCACACATTCATCCACACTCAACTGTCCATCTTCCTCTCCTGTACACCTCTCTAACACATGTGCCCATGACTCCACCTCGTATCCACATACTCTGCACAAATTATCCTCTTCATCCATCCAATATCTACAAGATCTCACTCCTTCCCCCATTCTAAACCGTACCACCCTATTCCATTTGTCTTCCTTTTTCATCTTTTGCAAATATTCTGGTTCCGTCAACCCTTTGACCATCATATACCATCTATTGTACTTCGAATCCATAATCTTTCTCCATCTCTCTTCTCCTTGTCTTACTAATAGCTCTAATTCAATGTTCTGCCAATCCAGAACCCCTTCCTGTATATCACAAACACTCCTCATTTTTTTCCTTTCTTCCTCCCATTTTGAATTTCCCAAATTGCCTCTCGTCTCCTTGTTCCGAACTTCGTCCAAGCATACTTGTGCTATTCTGCTCCCCTCTCCCCTTTTCAGCTTCTCTTCAAACCTCCAGGCTCTCTTAATTTGTCTAGTTACCATTTTTTCCCTTCCTAGTTCTTCCCTTATCATGTATCCTGGACAACTCCAACTGACCCCCATTACCCATCTCAGAAATCTCTCATGTATGCTTTCCACTTTCCTATGTTCCTTCCATCCCCAAACCTCCACTCCATAACACAACACCGCCCAAACCAACGCATCAAACAACCAAACCCTCATTCTCCAATCGTCCTTGAACCTTCTCTTTCCTATACCCCATACTTGGCCCATTACTTTACTCGCACTTTCGATTCTTTTCCTCACCTGCAAATCGTTTCCCCCTCCTGACTCAAACCAAAAACCTAGGTAACAGAACTCCTCCACAATTTCCACTGTTTGTCCGTTCATCTTCCAAACGTAACCTATTTTGGTCTTTTTATTTCTGAAGCACATCACCTTGGTCTTCCCTACGTTCACCGTCAGTTCTTTTGTTCCCACGTACTCTTCGAAAATTCTTATCATTAGGTTCATCCCCTTCTCATCGTCTGCTATTAGAACTACGTCGTCCGCGTATGCTAGGGAGTATAGTTTGCTATTACCCAGGATCGTCCCCCCTTTCCCTTTCTCCTTTAGCTTCTCCTCTAGGTCTGCCAGCAGCAAATTAAAAAGTAGTGGACTCAACGGGCACCCTTGCCTTAGACCTCTTCCTGTCCAGAAAACCTCCCCTTTTTCCCCGCGTATCTTCACCCTAATCCTGGTTTCAGTAAAAATTTCCTTTATCCTCTCCACCAGCCCTTCTTCTATTCCCCTCTCTTTCATTGCCTGCCATAACACTTTTCTATTTACTGAGTCAAAGGCTGCTTTGAAATCTACAA
>CAKNXH010059711.1:40773-61328 GCA_932178445.1 Andricus quercusramuli | reverse complement strand
AAAAAAAAAAACTTTCTTTTTGTGCATTATGCTCTTGAGATTATGTGGTTAAAATATTACATCGAACAATTCATCCGTTTAGCGGGATTCATGCGCAAGAGAATACATGGGCTAAAAATAAGGCTTGAGGAAGCGCCTTAATGAACGCTCGGACGTAGGAAATCTTTCGGAATTCTACCTTCCTTTGCTGCACATGACCAACTAGTTGAACAAACCAAAAAATTAATTTGTGCTGATACGTACACACGAATTGGCTCGCCCAAAAATTTTCCCTGCATTCGGGCGAATATGATATTTAAAGATTATTTCACTTCCCTGCCGGACAGGCTGAACACAAGGGTTACACGCTAAAAAGTAACCATAAAGTAACTCTAAAGTAATCTTAAGGTAATCTCAAATTATAATGAATAAAAGAAACAAAATAAATATCTAAATTGTTGCAATTACAATTGTACGTTAAAATTTATGTTAGAAGATAATGCCGTAATTGCAATAAGTTTCTTTTTTCGCGATTGTGGCAAAGCTAGATTCGCGAGGGCTCCGAGCGTATTTTTCTCAATTCGCCCCAATAAGTTTTGTTTTTACTGGGTGCTTATTCCATGCAACTTTTTTTTAGTGATTCTAGCGTTGTTAGATGTGTTGTCAACGCATATATTACAATCACATTTGTAGATTATCTCGTTGATTAAACCCCTCGTTCGTCCTCAAACCACTTGAGCAGTATACCAAATGGATACAAGAGTAATTGTTCAGAGAGGAAACATGCTAAGTCGACTTAGTTTACAGAAAGAAGAACTGTTCTGAAGCCTAGTTGATGTGCGTTACATCCAAAGACGGAAGTATATTCCTGTGTGTGCTCCTCATTGAATTTATGCAGAAGACGAATAGACTGTCCCCTCGTGCTGTCACAGGTTGTGACAGCACATCTAACATCGCTGGGAATCACTAAAAAAAAAGTTGCATGGAATGCGTATTGTTAGATTTATTTAGTCCTCAAATATATATGGGGTACTTGTGGTTATTAAGCTTTTACTGACATTTTATTTCTTTAGCGCACGCGCATAAGTATAGTTAGTCTCGCTGCAGCTAGCGATGAATAGAGAGTTAGAGAGCTGAGCTTTTGATCTGATATTGATTTGCCTTTTATTCCTAGATATTCCCAGTGGCGAATCTACTGAACAGGCGACGAAGGCAACTGATATTTTATTTATTTGGCGCACGCGCACAAGTATACTTAGTCTCGCTGCAGCTAGCAATCGATAGAGAGCTGCGCTTTCGATCTGATATTGATTTGCCTTTTATTCCTAGATATTCCCAAAATTGCGAATGGAAATGTTTATTCATAATTTGTTATCAATAATATTATTTGATAGCAAAAATTTCGCTACCTAGGGCAACTGCATTGCATTTTTCGATGATTTGACCAAGTACTTCAACACCAGCTTGATAATATTCGTTTTCACACTGCAGCTTGGTGTCTACGACATCTAAATCTTCTTCGCTGTCATATACCTGATTTTCATCATCGTCAGAAATCATTTCATGAACCTCAGTATCTACCTTATCTCTATCAGAAGGCTCTGCAACATCTCCAAAATTTAAGGATGATATTCGCGCTTATTTGATGAGTTGGTATTTTTTTTTTTTTTTTTTTTTTTTTTTTTTTTTAAGGAGTAAAAACGGAAAATGCTCATGCACCAACCACATTCGAACCTTGGGGACCGCGAGCCCAGTACATACATCTCACGCATATATATTTAAAATATATGTCGTAGGCATTAGCCCGAATACGGCATTAGATCTAATGCCCGGGCAATAGCCCTAATGCCGGCACGAAGATGAATCTACCTGCGTCGACCTTTCTTTCGTCTAATTCCCCGAATTCAAGGTAGCACTTAGTCGTCTGCATGCACTCACGGCTCATTGCTCAAAGTATACCTGGGCAATAAGACGAATTTCATTTTAAATCAATGACTATTATACATGTACTGGGATTGTGGAAAATTGAGGAATCTTTTTAAAATACGTGATGAATCTTCAACCAAATAAACTAGTTTTTAACAAAGCACTTCGACTTTATACCAAGTAGTTGAATTTTTAACCAACAAAAGAAAAGAATTCTCGACGAAAAATGTAATAGTTAATATTTCAGCCAGTTACATTTACTTTAAATCAGAAAAATGCTATATCTACTGTTCGGTGTATTCTAAAAATGACAGAAGGAAAAAAGTGAGGAATCTTTTCAAAATGCATAACATTATTTTTATTACATTATAATACATTCAGAGTAGTTGCCAGAGATACTTTTTATCTGAAGTTGGATTTGAAAAAAATTGATTTGAAAATTGAAAACTACAATTATCCGGCGACCGATAATGTTTATTGGAAGTCGGATGAAAATTATCTGACATCAGATAATTGTAGTAGTCAATTGTGTCCAACGGTTTTATTCAACTTCTAATAAACAATATCTCTCGGATTACGTTTGTTAACTTTTATTTTACATTCACACCTACATTCGATAATTCTGATTCTTGGATTTTTAATTTATAATTTCTAAGCAGTCTAATAATAATATAATCGGAATGTGCTTGATATTCTAAACGTTCAAATGGACGATATTTTATTGATGGTTTTGAAAACGTTAGAGATTGATGGCAACGAGAACCACACTTTATGTTTCCTTTGTAACATGAACAACGACTTGTAACGCATTGATTATGAGCTGCTTTATAGTTACATTTTTTATTGCCTCGCCCACCACTAACTGATTGCTGCGATGCCGCCTCTCTTATTGAGATGAAAAAATCTTTACGGACATCATCTAGTTTCATCATGTTGGTTCCTGGTTTTTGAATTTCTGCTCGAGGAAATCAACCATTGAGCAAGCCTCCAGTGGTCCGCGATCTACACTAGGAACTGATAACTTTACGCAATCACCGATATTGAGTGGCGGAAAATTTGCTTCAGGAAATGTTATCATTTTTTCCGCCCCAATTTTTTGTCTTCTGTG
Organism: Andricus quercusramuli; assembly: GCA_932178445.1. Taxonomy (NCBI): domain Eukaryota; kingdom Metazoa; phylum Arthropoda; class Insecta; order Hymenoptera; family Cynipidae; genus Andricus; species Andricus quercusramuli. Next base: position 58,315 of record CAKNXH010059711.1, on the reverse strand, counting down.
GCAGTCACTTTGATTTTCGAGTAGAAGTTCTCCTCGGGCGCATAGCCAGCAAACGAGAGAATCCTTTGCTTTTAGATCTAATTCGCCACACATTTTATGCATTTTTATACAGCATTTCGTTCACTGGACAGTGTCTCTAAAATATAATATTAAATTACAGACTCCACATGAGTCTTCTCCTTCTGCCGTCTGATCTAGTTGTATTTCTTCAGGTCCAACAGCAGTTGCAGTAGACTCGACAATAAAAGTCTTTTCATGAACTGTTAGTTCATCACATTGTCTGTAAAGTAAATGAATAATAAATATGATTCCTCACGTGGGAAATTTCTAAGTTAAGAAAAGCGTGATGTATCAAAAATCGACACTTATTTTTATTTTAAACATATCCAACATTCACAATCCCTACGGGATAAATAATAGCGTACAAATACCACTCTCTTCACGTTGATAGTGTTCGTCCATATATTTACTCTAGTGATTCTTGCATTGATTAATTTTTGGCTGCTTCAAGGTATTGACTGAAAATAAGGTACTTTTGGGACCAAAGTTTAATATAGGGTATAATGTTAGATACAGGGACCGATCTGTGAGCCCTGTATAGTATAACGATGAATAAAATAATATCTATATCACTACATTGCAGTATATTATAATTTTCACATTAATAAATACCTGTCTTCATTTAATTCTGTTTTATTTTGATGTGCAAGTGCGCCTTCTAGGTCTTCTTCGGTGAGCAAGTTGTCCACTACATCTTTCGGTAATGAAGTGCTTGCCAAACCTACTTTTATTGGTCCGAACACAGATTCATACGGGGCTCTATTAATTATCCTATGTTTAGATGTGTTTTTTGCCACTAGAATAAAAAAAATGTAAAATTCATGCTAAAACTGTATTTTTTCCTAAAATTAATGATCTAGGGGAAACCTCCCTACAGTAGATAATGATTTACAGTAGATAATCTTAATTAACTGGAAAACTGACAACAAATGTTCATTACTTTTGTTAGTGTAACATTTCAGCAAGGATACTATATCCTCTGACGAACTTTTATTGAAATTTCATAATTAATTAATGCGTGAGAGCAAAAAATTTATTTTTAACCTGAAAAAAAAATTTCACCTATTCTTTATTTATACTTTTTAACTTAATAAAACATTTTCATGCCATGTTAATACATTAGAATCAAAGCTTGAAGTTTAATGAACAATATTTATAAATACAAAGTGTTTTTTCTTCAATATTTATAAATATTTAAGGACATTTCATTGAATATTACATTTTCCAACAGTAGATAACCAACAGTAGATAATCGGAAAATTACAAGAAATGTCTCTGTCAAAATTGGCAGCTCTGCGACTGTCTCGCAGTTGTTTTGAATTAAAGGTTGTGTTTGTTTGTTTATTTTGATTTGTGAAGTTTTTAAGTTCAAATTATTTCAAATGATAAAGTATGAAAATAATGTAAATTATTATTTATTAAAAAGCTCATAAATTTTAATTGTGTTTCAAGGAGCCTTTCGGAAAAGGTATAATTTTTTGGATTAAGGTATGTACAAAAACTGCACTTTTCTGTCATCGCAAGTCAGGTTAAATTGTATGAAGATTAAACATCTTGTACCAATCGCACCAACCTTACGAAATATCAGAGATAAAAAAATGTCAATAATTTAAACTTTTGCGTTTTTTGTAAAATTATCGTAGTTTCAAGTATTATTTACTCAATGAATTGATTTTAATTGTAAGTATACTAATAATAAATTATAATTATCCAGAATTGAGTATTCTAACTTGCCCAGGAGCAATACCAGAAACGATTATCTATTGATGGACAAAGGTGTCAAAATCGTACCATTGACCAAGTCTAATAAAAAAGTTTAATACAGCTAATTGATTAATTTCGTGATATTTTTTTCTATAAGAATACTTAATTAAATATGTAAGCTTTATTTAACAATGATCATCTTTCTTTAATTTTGGAAACTGATGCAGTTAAATGCTGTTGATTTTTTCCCTATCTACTGTAGGGTGGTCTCCCCTATATCCGATAAACCGCAACTTTCAAAGTATTTTTTAACTAATTTTCTATTATTCCTATTTTTGAAAATATAATCTGAAATTATTCAACTTCGAGATTCTCCAATTTTAAAAAATATTTAATTTTGAACACGCTGAATTAGAAATAATACAATTTCAATTTCATCCTATTTTATATGATCTAATTTTCCAAAATTATAATGTGAAAATATTGAATATTTTTGAAATTTTCCTAATTTCGAAATCATAATCTAAAATCATCAAATTTAATGATTCTTGAAATAATAATAAAATTATCTAATTGTAAAGGCTTTTAACTATTGTAGAAATAATACAATTTAAATTATTTTGAATTTTGAATGATCAATTTTTTTAAATTCTAATCTGAAAATATTCCACTTTCAACGTTTCATAATTGTCCAATTCTCGAAAATTTAATCTGAAATTATTCAACTTCGAGATTCTCAAATTTTTAAAAATATTTAGTTTTGTACACGTTCAATTAGAAATAATAAAATTTCAATTCCATCGTATTTTAAATGATCTAATTTTTCAAAATTATAATGTGAAAATAGTAAATTTTTTATTTTTTTGAAATTTTCCTTATTTCGAAATCATAATCTAAAATCACAAAATTTAATGATTCTTGAATTAGAAATAAAATTGTTTAACTTTGAAGGCTTTCAATTAGCAATAATACAATTTAAATTATTTTGAATTTTAAATGATCAATTTTTTTGAATTCTAATCTGAAAATATTCCACTATTAAAGTTTTATAATTGTCCTATTTTCGAAAATTTAATCTGAAATCATTCAACTTCGAGATTCTCAAATTTCAAAAAATATTTAATTTTGTACACGTTCAATTGAAAATAATACAATTTCAATTCCATCGTATTTTAAATGATCTAATTTTCCAAAATTATAATGTGAAAATAGTAAATTTTTTATTTTTTTGAAATTTTCCTAATTTCGAAATCATAATCTAAAATCATCAAATTTAACGATTCTTGAAATAAGAATAAAATTGTTTAATTTTAACGGCTTTTAACCAGAAATAATACAATTTAAATTATTTTGAATTTTAAATGATCAATTTTTTTAAATTTTAATCTGAAAATATTCCACTTTTAACGTTTTATAATTGTCCTATTTTCGAAAATTTAATCTGAAATTATTCAACTTCGAGATTCTCAAATTTTTAAAAATATTTAATTTTGTAATTTTGTATTTTAAATGATCTAATTTTCAAAATTCTAATGTGAAAATATTAAATTTTTGATGTTTTGAAATTTTCCTAATTTCGAAATTATAATCTAAAAAAATCAAATTCAAAAATTCTTGAATTAAAAATAAAATTGTTTAATTTTAAAGGCTTCTAACTAGAAATAATACAATTACGATTCCTTTGAATTTTCGTCACCTCCAACATATGTAATTATTATTTTCAATGTTTACTGGGTATTATTGAAATATGAAATACAATGAAACTTCAAATTATTTTCTGTATTTTACTGAAAGTGGTTTCTTTACCTGCACTTCATAGCATCCACGTGACCAATTTTTCGATTGATGATCTGTCGTCCACGCTCTCAACATCTTTTCGACATCGGCATTTGCTCGTTCAACGCTTCCTTGAGTTTGTGGATGTCTCGGACGTCCGTGTACCATTTTACAATGTGGCCAAATTGACACTAATTCCTTTATAAAGGCAGCTACGAACTCTCTTTCGTTGTCGCTTTGCAAAATGCTTGGAGCTCCGAAGGTAAAAAAAATTTTTGCCAATTCTTCTGCCACATTAGCAGCGTGCTTCGACTTTAGTGGTCTCAGATGCAAGAACTTTGTTGCGTGATCTTGGTAATTCATCAGCCAGTGGTATTCACCATCTGGACAAAATTGAAAATCTATCAAATCCACTTGACCACGACAATCAAATCCGTCAGAAGCTATAGGCTTTACAATTACACCTTTCCTGGGAACAGCTCTTTTCCTATTACAAGCTAGGCAACATGTGATAAGTACCTCACAAGCATTTCTTGGGATTCGCCACTTATTTTTGATATAATATAGCATTTTGTCTCGTCCTCCATGTCCTGTTTGAACGTGCGCTTCAACTAACTTCGAAAAATAATCTTCAATTGGAGGCACATAAATGAACCGATCAGTGGCATCTTTTCGCTTCACAATCACATGGCACTCACTACCAATTTGCAAGAGTTCATACAATTTCGAATAATGATAATAAGATAAACTTTTTTGCACACCCACTGATTCACTTTCACGCAATTTTCTTCACATTTTCTGATTGCAATTTATCCCACATCACTCTATTGTTTGCTTTTTGATGAAATTGTTTTAATTTTTTTTCAAATTCTGTTCGATTCACTGAACTTTCTTCCATTCTGGCAAATAATTATTTTCGAATTGATGACATACCTAGCACTATCCTGAGACGTAGAAGATATTACTGAGTCAACTTAATTTTGAGTAAGGAGTAAGGGTAAATGTTGGGGGTAGTGTAGACTCTCTCAACAGACAGAATAAAGAGCAACAAAGATAGACTCTGTCTAATTACTGTCTGTCACCTCCCACTTCAACAATCAATCCCATGTCATCTGGTAAATGTTGGGGGCAGATTAGACTCCCTCTACAAATATAACAAGGGGCAACAAAGATAGCTGTATCTAATTACCGACTGTCACCAATCAATCCTAGGTAATATTTTCGTCTAAGAAGTACATTTTTGCCAATTCTATTTTATGTATCAATATTCTTGGAAGTATAATTCAAAATAATGCATTAAATGTTTATTTCGATAATCTATTTTTTTCAATGTGCAAATTTAAATTAGCAAATTTTGTAGGATTGTTTATAGTTTACAATGCCATCAGTATTATATTGATATTGATTTAAACTAAAATTCATGTATTTTGAACGAGTGTGTTAGAGGATTTTGTGAGTGAGTGTTTGTAAGTTTGAGATAATTGAAGTGAAGATTTTAGTGATATTTTGAGAGATTGAGACTATTTTTGGTAGGCTGTGTGAGGATAGTTTGGTTTAGCGTGAGGAGCAGGGTGGGGAGACAGGTACAGCCGAGTAGCGGCGACAGGGAGGGATAGGAGGAGAGAGGCATGAAAGAAGGTACTGTAGCAGGGTGAGGTAGGCGCCGTGGTGACGATAGCTACGCAGTACGCAAGTTACGGGTTGATGGAGTCAGACGAGGAAGTGTTCTGCACGCCGAAAAGTCAGATAAAATGACGCGGTTAGTATCGGAAAACGGTAGAAAGGGAGAGATTCAGGGCGGATGGTTTTGGCTCAATCGAACCATTTATAAATAGAAAGAGGGATAGGGCAGAACGAGGAAGTAGCGAAGACAAGATAGAAGTAGGATCCACCCTGAAAAACCCCGAAAATGATCAGAACACCACCGGAAAAAAATCAAAGTAGAGAGATGGAGATAGACAAGGGGAAAGAAGAAGACAATGTTGAACATAGAGGGCCGATAGAATTTGAAAAGTTGAAGTTAGAAGAATTGCGTCAAATGATGATAGAAGTAATACAGGTGAACGAAAAACGGCAGGAAGAAAGAGGAGAGGAAATAAAACAAGAAATTAGGAAAGAAATGGCTGAACTTAAAAAAGAGATGCGAAAATGGGAAAAAGTTAGGGAAAATTTAGAAAAAAGGATGCAGATTTTAGAACAAAGATTTGAAAAACAAAATGAGCATAATAAAGAGGTAGCACAATTAGAAGGTAGGATAGTGAAGATCGAAAAATCAAAACGGGAGTTTGGTGTAGGTGAGAGTGGGAATAATGAGAGGGAAAGGATAAGAGAAATAGAAAGAAGATTAGAAAGGAAAGAAAGAGAAGAGAGAAAAAGAAACATAGTGATAAAGGGTCTAAGATTAGAAGGGAAGGAATTGAAAGAAGGAGTGGAAAATGTTCTAAAAAGGATAGATGCTAAATTAGAGATAGAGGAAATGCGAAGTGTAGGGAAGGAAACGAGAAGAGGAGAAAAAATGGTACTAGTGAAGCTAAAGAAATGGGAACATAAAAGGGAAGTGATGACAAAGGAGAGGTTGTTATATGGAAGCTCGGAGAGAATAGAGGATGATTTGACGTGGGTAGAAAGGAATATGCAGTATAAGTTAAGGCAAATAGCGGAAGAGGAAAGAAGTAAGGGAAAAAGAACGTGGGTTAAGTATGTCAGAATACAGCTAGAAGGAGTATGGTGTGATTGGGACGAAGAAAGGGAAGAGATAGTAAGAAAGGAGGTGCCGGAAAACTAGGAGAGAAAGGAACGGGAGAAAGGAAAACAAGAAATAGTAATAGTAAGAAGCAAAGAGAGACGAGAAACGAAGGTAGGAAAGAATGGAGGAAATGTTACTGGAATATACCAGGATTGGACAGAAAGGATAGGGAGTTTATGAGAAATTTGGCACAATGGGATGTAATAGTAATGATGGAGACGCGGCTAGATGAAAAGGGATGGGAAAGAGTAAGGGGAAGGTTACTAAAAGGTTACAAATGGCAAGTTCAAAATGCAAAGAGGAAAAATAAAAAAGGCAGATCAATGGGAGGAATGGTAATGGGAGTAAGGAACGAATGTATAACAGGAAAGGACAAGAAAGAGAGGAAAGAACAAAAAGAAGGATTAATAGTAGAAGAGGTAAAGATGGCTGGAGAGAAGTGGAAGATAGTGGGGGTTTATGTGAACAGTGATATGCAGATGAAATTAGAGGAGATAAAAGAAATGATGGAAGAAAATGAAGAAGACATTAGGCTTATAATAGGAGGGGATTTCAATGCGAGAACAAGAGATAGAGGAGAAAGGGAATGGGATGGAGAGCGAGGAAGAAAATCCAAAGACAAGATACTGAATGGGGAAGAAAAGAAGTTGTCAAAGAGCCTAGGGGAGATGGGATGGTTCACCCTAAACGGAAGTATAGAGGGGGATGAGGAAGGGGAATATACACGTTCAGGAGGAAAGAGGGGAACGGTTATTGATTATGTGGTAGTGGACGACGAAGTAAGAGAGAAGGTTAAGAAACTAGAGGTGGGGAACTACGTAGATTCGGATCACTTTCCCATAATAGTGACGGTAGAGGGAGAAATCAGTAAAAACAACAAGGCTAAAAAGGAAGCAAAAGTAAAAAGAGCAGGAAGAGGGGATTGGTCAATGGAAGGTAAAGAACAGTTTAAAGAAAAAGTCAGGAATATCAAAATGGGGGAAGGAAATGTAAACGAGGAAATGGAAATAATGGTAGGAGAAATAAAAGGAGCATTAAAGTGCACAAGCAAAAAAGAAGTTAGTGAAGGAGGGGATAGAAGTGGATGGGATGAGGATTGTAAACAGAAGAAGAAGGAAGTGAGAAGGGTATTAAGAAAATGGAGAAAAGGGACAAGTAGTGGAGAAGAATATAGGAGGAAAAAGAAGGAGTATACTGAATTGTGTGATCAAAAGAAAGAGGAAGAAAATAAAAGGTTTGAAGAAAAAGCGGAGAAGGCTAGGACGGAAGAAGAGGTGTGGAAAGTGGTAAATAAAGAGAGAAGAAGAAGGAAAAGAGTAAACCAGAATATTGAGATGATAGAATGGAAAAAATATTTTATGGAATTACTAGGAGGGGTAGAGAAGAAAGTTAGGAAAGGAGGAAGAGATGGTAGGGAAACAGATGAGGAGGAGGACATTACAAGAGAGGAAATAGTCAAGGTATTAGGGATGATAAAAGATGGAAAGGCACATGTTATAGATGAGATTCCAAATGAAATATGGAAATATGGGGGGACAGAATTAAAGGAATGGGCATGGAAAATGTGCAATAGAGTATGGAGAGGAGAGGGGTGGACAGAGTTATGGAAAGAAGGAGTAGTGATACCAATAGTGAAGAAAGGCACAGGAAAGGAGGTTAAAGATTATAGAGGAGTGAACTAATGCCAACACTTTCTAAAGTATATGTGACTGTTTTATCGGAGAGGTTGAAAAAAGAAGTTGTGGAGAAAAAGATAGAGCCACCGAATCAGACATGGTTCAGAAAAGGAACGGGGGTAATGGACAATATATATGTTCTGAACTTGAAGGCGGCGTTTGACTCATCAGACCGAGGCGAGATAGAAAAAGTTATGGTGAAAAAGAGGATAAGAGAGGGATTAATAAAGAGAGTATCGGAAATTTTTAGAGAGACAAAAAGCAAGGTAAAGGTAGGAGAACAAGTGGGAGATAGTTTCTGGTTGGTGAGAGGGGTAAGGCAAGGATGTCCTCTGAGCCCACTTTTATTTAATATATTAATATCAGACTTAGAAGAAGAAATTAAGAGAAAAGGGTGGGGAGGAGTTAGGATAGGGCACGAAAAGATATATACACTGGCATACGCAGACGATATAGTGTTGATGGCAGAGGATGAAGAAGGGATGGCGGGCTTTATTACCGAATTAGAGAAATACTTAGATGGAAAAAAGATGAATTTGAATGTAGGAAAGACAAAGATAATGAAGTTTAGAAAAGGAGGGGAAAGAAAGAAAGAATGGATGGGGAGATGGAAGGGAAAAAAATTAGATGAAGTAAAAGAGTTTAAGTATTTGGGATATACCTTGCAAGCAAATGGAGATCATAGAGCTCATATAAGAGAAAGGATAAAATAAGCAGCAGTGGTAATGAACCAGATATGGGGAATAGAAAAAAGAAGATTTAAAAAAAATTGGAGAAGGAGAATGTGGTTATTTGATACGCTGGTATGGCCGGTATTAGGTTATGGAGCAGAGATATGGGGATGGAAAGAAAGAAAAGAGATTGAAAGTTTACAACAAAGGTATATAAGATGGACGCTAGGGGTAGACTGGAGGACGCCGGGATATATGGTGAGAGAAGAGGCGCAAAGGGATAAATTAAGTACTAGAGCGGGAAAGAGGGCATGGAATTTTGAGACGAAGCTGAGGGAGGGAAAGGGAGGGGAGTAAGCGAGAAAGTGTTTGATGGAGGTAGAAGAAAGAACAGGGAGGGCGATTGAATTAACGAGATGGGAGGAAGAAAGGAGGGAGTTCTGTAAGGCTACAGATATAGAAGACAGGACTGGAGTCAACTATGAAGAAGTGGAAAAAAGGGAGGGAGAAAGACAGTTAATAGAAAGATGGGGGATGATTGAGGAATCAAAATATAATATATGGTTTAAGACGATAAAAAAGGAAGGGGTTCCAAAGTATTTAGAACAGAGATAGGGAGAGAAAAGATGGACAAGAATAGCAAGATTTAGATTGGAAAACGAGGTAAGGGCAAGTATTTATTAGGAAAAGAATGATAACAGGAAGTGCAGAATCTGTGAATGGGAAGAGGAAACATGGGAGCATGTATGGGAAGGATGTAGGAGAGGAATGGAAGATAAAGGAAGCTGGCAAGAGAATGTGGTAAGGATTTTAGGGGAGGATGGTTTGGGGGAAGAGTGGATGAAGAAGTTAGAGGATGCTAGGGGAGCAATTGAAAAAAAAATGAAAGAATGGATGCAAAAAATGGCAAAATGGAGGTACAAGAGAAGTGAAAGAAAAAGGAAACGGAAGTCCCCTAAATTCAATTAGAAGCGTAAAGATTTGTAAGTAATGAGTATGTAATAGCATAAGTAAATTAAGATGATTTTGCGTTATCGCTCGCTCTCTCTCTCTCTCTCTCTCTCTTTCTCTCTCGCTTGCACTCTCACTTTCGATCACTCGTTCGCTAACACGTCCCAAATTGCGCTATCGTCGAAATTAGATTTAAGGCGTTAGATATATGATTTTATGTAAATAGGTGTAAATAATTGTAAATAGTGAGGATAAGATTTTATAAAACATTTTATAAAACATTATGAATAAAGAAGAACTACTTAGTTGAAAATTCGTCTATTTTATAGAAAATTTAATCCTTCTGCTAGAAATTTAATCTTTTTTGGTTAAAAATGCAACTGTTTGGTTAAAAATGCAACTGTTTGGTTAAAAATCAATAATCTGTTTTCGTTGAGGATTCAGCTATTTTTTAAATATTTGTCTTTTGGTGGAAATATTAACTATTACATTTTTCGTCAAGAATTCTTTTCTTTTATTGGTTAAAAATTCAACTGCTTGGTGTAAAGTCGAACTGCTTTGATAAGAGTTTAATTTATTTGTTTGAAGATTCATCATCTTAGTTGAAAATTCGTTTTTTTCTTAAATAAAAATATGATTTTAAACATTTTTCTTTGTTTGAAAATTAACAGTTTTAACGGAAAGTTTAACTGTTCTTTCAATAAAAATTGTCGGATAATTGTAGCTTTTATTTGATTGCAACGGTTGTATCCAACTTCAGATAAATATCTCTGGGATTTACTGTGAATGTATTATAAGGCAATAAAATTAATTTTATGTATTTAAAAAAAATCATCACTTCTTTTACTCTCTTCATTTTTATGATACACTAGCCAATAGATATAGCAGTTTTCTGATTTGAAGCAAACGTAGAAATATTGATTTAAAATAAAATTCATGTATTTTGTTGAAAATTCATTTTTTCAGTAGAAAATTATTCTTATTGGTCAGAAATTCATCTTGTTAATTGAAAAATCAACAAATTAGTTGAAAATTTGTCTATTCTATAGGAAATTTAATTCTTTTGTTAGAAATTTGATCGTTTTAATTTCAAATGCAACTGCCTGCTTCAAAATTAATAATCAGTTTTTGTTGAGGATTCAACTATGTTGTTAAATATTCGTCTGTTTGCTGAAATATTAACTATTACATTTTTCGTCGAGAATTCTTTTCTTTTGTTGGTTAAAAATTCAACTACTTGGTATAAAGTCGAACTACTTTGTTAAAAACTAGTTTATGCGGTTGGAGATTCATCATGTATTTTGAAAACATTTCTCAATTTTCCACAATCCCAGTACATGTATAATAGTCATTGATTTAAAATGAAATTCGTCTTATTGCCCAGGTATACTTTGAGCAATGAGCCGTAAGTGCATGCAGACGACTAAGAGCCACCTTGAATTCGGGGAATTAGACGAAAGAAAGGTCGACGCAGGTAGATTCATCTTCGTGCCGTCATTAGGGCTATTGCCCGGGCATTAGATCTAATGCCGTATTCGGGCTAATGCCTACGACATATGTACACGTGAGATGCACACATCGGCGCGTAGACCACAAGGAACGAAGGTGAGTGTGGGTCTTACCAAACGGCACCTACCCGCTAAACCATAACTCCTTTTCCCACCAACCCATGTCCTCGGAACCGCTTTCGCATTGCTTCAAGGACATGGGGATAAGGCCACTAAGTCGTGCTTCGACTTCCATCGTTTTGAGCCAGCTTGGCATTTCAACTCTCTGCACGCGACCAAGATGCACGCATCGTCCTCAGTGGTGTGGTGGTACCACAACCCGGGCTTGTCGGCTTTCGGCATCTTGGTTGGGTGCCCTACTTTAACTTGGTCGCCCTTGAGTCTTCCTCGATGATGCTGCCTGTCGGAACGACCAACACCTCATAGTATCGGGCAGGTGGTCTGTCCGGGATTTTTCGCCCTTTGCGGCGCAGAGGTAGCACTGTGGATTGTTTTCGCATTCCGCAGCTCTATGGCCCTCTTCGCCGCACCTCCAGCAGGCCCTTGTTCTATCGGGCCCTTCGCACCTCGCTGCCATGTGGCCGAAGCCCTGGCACCGATAACACTGGAGCGCCTCAGTCTTCTTCTTGACTCTGCAGGGCACCCATCCCACTTTTAGGTGTCCTGTTCGAAGGAGTCTTGACGCTAGTTCTTCTTTCATGTTCACAAAGGCCCTCAGATTGTCCCTGTAGGGTTTCTTCCTTAGGTACACCTTCACCTCTCCGGTAGCGTCACCGAAGTGACTTCATACGGCCGCCTCAACTTCCGCCGCAACCGTTACTGTGTCGAGGTCCAAGACCTCGACCTCTACACGGGGGACGAGTTCTCGTACTGTGCCCTCTTCACCAATAGCTTCCTTGATGGCGGCTGACAATTTGTCTCTGCTGCCTGCTGCTGGTGCTACTTCAACCAAAACCTACCCGTTCCTAGTTTCCCTGACCCCCCTGATTTTGACGCCAAGGGCGTCAGGGTGGACCTTCTCTTTCAAATCCCTAAGCTCGCGTCTGTGCATTCTTCCCCTGTTTCCTGGGGTTTGTCTCAGGCCTGCTCTCTCCATCTGTCCGCTTCGGAGTCGAGGTCGCGACTGCCTCAGCTTCACTCGTCCTAGGCTTCTTCTTTCTCCGGCTTGAAGAGCTCGCGTCAAGGGGACTCGAAGTAGAATCCCGACCTTGCTTCCCGTGATGAGAAGCGGGAGTCTCAATACTTCATCGGGTTGTGTTGCATTCTGCTTCGTGCCCTTCACATTGTCTTCCCTCTCCTTAAAAGTGATGTTGGTAAGCAGAACTGATTCACCTAAAGTTGCAATCAGATCTCTATACACGCCTTCGTTCGTGCATGATTTGTCACTAAGTATGTGAATCAGTCATTCAGCTTCTATTAGTCCTTGCTTGATTGGAAGGTCCATGTTCCTCCTCGTGCTGCAAAAATCCTTCATCGTTTGGATGACGCCTTTTAGTTCATCGAACTTAGCATATACTTCTGACAGTGATTCTTCCATCATCTCAATGTCCTTTTTCGTCGCCGATGCCTTCCTTACATCAAATTCCTCCGTCACCTCCGAAGGACCACCCACTTCCTCGCGCACGTTTCTGTTAATATTTTGTTGTTCTTGCGCCATGTTATTCCCACGAGTAGCTAGGGAAATAAAGGTCCACCCCCGCAGAGCCACGCATGCGGAGGTAAGGTCTGTGTACTCTAGAAGGCGACCTGGTATCCTAGAGACACCGTTAGAGACACCACGCCCCTGGTGCCAAGCAGTCTTCGGCACGGTGGATTAACGCCTTGACTTGGAGGTTTTTCCTTTGGGACCATTCCTGGACCCTTGCCTGCGACTGCTTATTGAGTAGTGTAACCGTATTCAGCAGAAACCCTCGGCACAGGGCCGCAACAGGAAGCGGTCATGGTTTTTTCTCGGTGTGTCCTTCACCCAGTCTGTTTGGTCCGCGGGGCCTATTTTATTTCAGCCCTACCCTCTGTTTCTAGCGAGCATTCCCCTATCCGCCACCCGGGGACGCGCCACGTATGAGTTACAGACTCCCACTGTGGGATGAGTTGGTATCTACATGAACTGCAAATTCGAGCTTCTTCTGGTAGTGTACGGGATTTCACACGCAAGTCCTGGGAAACACAACGGAGTTTAAGCTTAGTTGATTTATGCCTCACTTTTTGAAAAGGATTAATACATCTAATCTTCCAAATTTTAATCGCCCTAATTTGGAAAAAAGTCAAATTTATTTTTGATTTTTAAAAATTCGGGTCAAATTTGGTCTTTTTTCAAAAATTGTTATGAAATTAAAAACCCCAAAATTGGATAGACGGGTCGAAGAATGGTATATGCGCTCAAGCGCTGAGGAAACAATTGCCGTTACTGCATAGGTTGAGTATGAAAAATGTTGAAAATTTTACAAACTTACCTCAAAGATATCTTGTGATATACAGAACGAAATAATATGCTGATTGTGCAGATTTATTCGTTAATCCCTACGGAACAATTTTCTCACTGGAAGTTCTCTAAGAATCAACGATTTGTACCTTTTTTTTAATGTAAACACGGGCGAACGGGACAGGCGGGAATTGTCGGGAGATTGCATAACGTTCAGGGGCGATCGAGCGCACGTCCCATTCTTCGAGCCGTACCTTCAATTGTACCCCCTCCACTTTGATAAATAATTATCCAAATAAATTAATTCTTGATGTGAGTAGTACTATCTAATAGGACTACAGTTGGGCCAATTTTTAGCCCGATCGGACAACTTTTATTTTCGAGGTGGGTACACTTAAAACATTATGCCCCATATACAAAATTCTTCTAGAACTCTATATTTACAAAAAATCCTTATCTAAAAAGGACATGCATTTCGACTAACTTCAAATGTACCACCTTGAAGCAAACTTCACGCGTAAGGCGCTAACCTTATTGGTCAATTTATTTGGCGCCAAATTTCCCTGAACTCTATTGGTCAAACATTCAAATGTGCGGATTCATTTCTATCGATATTTACTGTCGATCGGTCCACACTCTATGGTTGTCCCATTTCTATCGACATTTACTTTCGGTCGGTCCACACCCGATGATTGTCCCTAGTCTCTCGAAACTCTTGTGGTGCTTTCACACGTCTGCCTGCCTGTCTGGGGCAGGGAGAAAAGTTGTGAGAGTAAAAGAGATAGAGAGCGCAAAATTAGACAAATATACTCCCTATCTCTTTTACTCTTACAACTTTTCTGCCTGCCCCGGGCAGGCAGGCAGAGGTGTGAAACCACCATCACCATCATTATCTTCTATCACATGAGAAGCGCTGAAAAATCTCGGTAAACATCGAGCGCGTCGCAAAAATACGACGTAAAATTTCGGTAAACATCTAGCGCGTCGCTGGACATCGTGCGCATGTTGAACGTGCATCTTAGAAAAGGAGAGATATAAGATTATGAGGATATGTTTTAAACTAGAAAGATATATATGCACTTTCTACATGCGCACGATGCTTAAACAGTTTAACTTAACCGAAAAAGATTGACTTTTAACGAAAAAAATGAATTTTCGAACAAAAAAGTATATTTTTAAACCAAGAAAATTCATTCCGAAAGAGATGGAATTTTGAATCCAAAAATACGAATTTAAAAAAATTAACGATATTGCAGTCAATAAAGAAGAATAATTCAGCCAATTCATTTCAAGTCCTACAAAACAGTTGAATTTTCCATAAAAATAGTTTAATTTTAAATTAAATAAGATACATTATCAACAAAAAGTGTAATATTTGCTATTTCAACAAAAATACGTTTTAAATTTTAAATCAAAAACAATTAAATGTAAGAAAAAGGGAAAAATTTTCTAACACAATATATATGTACTGTCCAAAAAAAACACGTATTTAATTTTCTACAAAAATATTTGAATCTTCAACCCAAAAATAACAATTTAAAAAAAATGTAACACAAAATATGCATTTAAAATTTTGTATTTTTCAAAACATATTTAATTGAGTAATACTATTGTTGCAAAAAAATATACATTGTATTATTTAACTTATTACATTTTGAAATATAAGAAATTATATACAAATAAACGCATAGTGAAAAGTACTTTTACATTCTCATCATCATGAGAGGGTATTGTTTTTATGTGAAAAATAACTTTCGTGGATTCCATCAAAAGTCGACGTTCTGAGGCCCCCTGAGTCAGAAAAAATAGTTTTTACATCGGTGTCTGTCTATCGTCGTCGTCGTCGTCGTCGTCGTCGTCGTCGTCGTCTGTATATCGGATAAATTTGGAAAGACCGATCCAATTGGATTTTGCTTTGAAACACAGTTTCAGAGACCAAAAAGAAAGGTCGAGTTCGTTAACCAGCTATTTTCGATAAAAATTCAAAAAGTTAGGATATTTTCAAAAATTTTTAGACCGTTTTTTCCAAAATTCGGAAATTATATGTGCGGCCGCTCATAGTACAAGATAATTCAAAAAACGTATTCCTACGACATTTTTCGATAAAAAGAAAATTTTCATAGTTATAGCATTTTTAAAATCCCCAAACAAATCGAAAATTAGCATTTTAAGCGGAACAAAGCAAAATATGAAATAAAAAAGTCAAAAGACGATAGACGTTACTTTTCAAAAGCCCTACAAAAATGTCATGACAACGTTTTGAATTTCCTTGAAAAAATCGCAATTTCAAATTTTGATCGCACAAAAAATAATGAATTATTACATTCTCATTATAATGAGAAGGTATTGTTTTTATGTGAAGAATGACTTTCCTGGATTCCATCAAATGTCGACGTTCTGAGGCCCCCTGAGTCAGAAAAAATAGTTTTTACGTCGGTGTCTATCTGTCTGTCGTTGTCGAAAAGGAAATCTCTTTATTTATCTAAAACAAATTTGTTTATGTACACTTTGTAATATAAATGCAAAAAAAATTAATGTGGAATAAGGAACAAATAATAAAGTACATTTTCTTTATTTTGTTCTGTCCAATTCAGCAGTTGCGAACAGAGTCACAATATTTACAAAAAATCACGTTTTTCAAATATTCTAAAAAAAGACATATTGAATATTACAGTTTTCAATTCGTAAGATTTGAAAAGATGCATACTACAGTTTTGTTTTAAAATCGGCCTTAAGCTGATGTCATAATTTGTTCGTGTAAATTATATCTACAAATTTGCTTTCATCCATTTTTTTATAGGACGTATAGTTTCTGACTGAATCGTGAAAAATAACATTAAAAATAAGCAAGTTGAAGTTGTGTAAAAACGTCTAGAGATTAATGGCAAATAAGGAAAGAATATTAAAATAATCATGAAAAATAAAATTTGTTCTTTATTTTGCTATATCTGAATGAGCAGTTTGGAGCCGAGATATACAGATATTAATATAGTATACATTTAATATATTAAAGTTAACATAATATAGAAAAATTCGCGTATTGGACAAAGTTTATTCGAGTGCGAAGCACGAGATACATGATGAGAATGTGTTCGTTAAAGCCGAAGGATCGTTAACAAATCACAATCACTAAATTACTACTGTCGAAGATTTCACATTTAATTGTCAAAGATTTTGTATAAACGTGGCCCTGCTAAAAATTTCGGATTCTGAAATTGGTCCGAATTGATCCGAAATCAATCCGATTCACGATTTTTTTCCGAAATATGTCCGATCTGATCCGAAAACTGTGCGAAAACAGTCAGAAATTTGTCTGATTATGTCCGGATTCTGTCCGGACCATAAATTTTGACTCCGGAAAGAGTCCGATTTTATCCGAAATCAGTCCGGAATTCAAAACCTGAAATTATTTTCGTTATACTAAACATGGAAAATAGTCCGGTCCAATCCGAAATTTATCCGAACGTAAACTTTCACTCCCGAAAGAGTCCGACTTGATCCGAAATTAGCCTGAAACTCAGTACCTGAAACTATTTTTGTTAAAGTACAACCGGAAAATCCTCTGACTAAATCCGAAATCTGTCCGCTCTAAAACATCAACTCCGAAAATAGTCCGATTCTATCCGAAATTAATCCGCAGCTTTTAGTTGTCATTCGGTGGAATTGAAGCGAAAACGGAAAATAGTCCGCTTAAATCCGAAATTCTTCCGGTCAAGAACATATACTCCGGAAGCAGTCCGATTCTATCCGAAATTAATCCGCAAGTTCAAGTTGTCATTCGGTGAGATTAAAGTAAAAACGGAAAATCGTCTGATTAAATCCGAAATCTGTCCGGTCTAAAACATCAACTCCGAAAATAGACCGATTCTATCCGAAATTAATCCGAAAGTTTTAGTTGTGATTCGGTGAAATTGAAGTGAAAACGGAAAATCGTCCGCTTAAATCCGAAATTCTTCCGATCAAAAACATGTACTCCGGAAGCAGTCCGATTCTATCCGAAATTAATCCGCAAGTTCAAGTTGTCATTC
>CAKNXH010059711.1:0-40763 GCA_932178445.1 Andricus quercusramuli | reverse complement strand
TTTTAGTTGTCATTCGGTGAAATTGAAGTGAAAACGGAAAATCGTCCGCATAAATCTGAAATTCTTCCGGTCAAAAACATGGACTCCGGAAACAGCCCGATTCTATTTAAAATTAGTCCGCAGGTTTAAGTTGTAATTTGGTGAAATTCAAGTGAAAACGGAAAATCGTTCGATTAAATCCGAAATCTGTCCGGTTTAAAACATCAACTCCGGAAATAGTCCGATTCTATCCGAAATTAATCCGCAGGTTTTAGTTGTTATTCGTTGAAATTGAAGTGAAAACGGAAAATCATCCGCTTAAATCCGATATTCGTCTAGTCCAAAACATCGACTCTAGTAACAGTTTGATTCTATTGAAAATTAATCCGCTGGTTTAAGTTTTTATATCGTGAAATGCAAATGAAATCGGGAAATCGTTCGCTTGAATCCGAAATTAATCCGGTCAAAAACATTGACTCCGGAAGCAGTCCGATTCTATCCAAAATATATCCGCAGGTTTAAGTTGTAATTTTGTGACATTCAAGTGAAAAAAGGAAAATACTACTGCATAGTAGGGCGTATAGAAAAAAATTAAATATTTTTCTTTCGTTTTTTGGTAGGGCGTCAGAAAAAAAACCACAAAAGCGATAATGAAACTTCGAAAACAAAAAAAATAATGAGAATTCCGATAAAGAGGTGAATAGTGACACGGAAAATGATGAGAAAGCTAATGAGCTTTTGAACAAGGATGATGATAACTATATGGTTCCGATAGAAAATGAATTTGTTCATGAAAGTGAATCTACAGCTCTCTTGGAAAGAAGAAGCAGTTGATGGGAATGATGAAAGATTTGATGACGATGTGGAAGAAGGAGCAGTTGATCGGAATGTTGATAGAATTGACGGTGATGTGAAAAAAAGGAGTTTATGGGAATGATGATGGAATTGACGATGATGTGGAAGAAGGATCAGTGGACGGGAATGATGATAATTGATTCAAATAGTTTTTCTTTTACCGTTCTCTAAACTGTAGGCTATTATTGTATGTAATATTTCACTATACAACATACTTCGTTCGAAAGTGTTCTAATTTCTTTCCTAAAAGTGCATTAAAAATGTTATCAAAAATGACTTCTCGTACAACTTTTCAACATCTTGTTTTCGCTCATTTATAATTAAATACTCTATAACTGTATCGAATTTCATTTTTTTAGTTTAGTTTGCTATACCGGATAAGATTAGGGTGTATTGCTTTCGCGAATAACTTGACAAATATTGGGCAAAGACGAATAAGATCTAAATTATTCGCATTTGTCAGAAAGGATGAATTTCGGAATTAACCGGATGAGATCCGGATTAATCGCGTTCTTAAAAATCGTACAAATTCAGGCAGACCGTACAAAGGACGGACTTGACCGGACACAATTCTGGTCGTTTCTCACAAGCGCTGAAAATTTTCTTGGTTAGTATATAAGGACCGTATCGACCGATATACTCAGCATGCGATATTCTGCGTTAGTGAAGTGCGTTATGTGCAGTAGTGTTAAGTTAAGCTATAGAAATAGGTTTGTGAGCGTCAAATAAACGAAGAATGCGTTTCTCGAATCTAAACTGCTTATATAACCTTGTTATATAACATTTATTCGGTTCGTCAGACCGCACAGAAAACGGACAGGATCGAATACAATCCGGATTGATCGAAGCTATCAGACTATACAACTTTCGGTTTCTACCGGACAATATACAGATTAATTACTTTGTTGGTTCTACTTCATCCGGAAAATTTGTAAATACACCGGGATAGAATCCGGATGACGACTCGGACACAATCCGGATTGATAGCATCCGTCAGACCGTACAAAATATGGACTCAATCGGATCTAACCCGGACTGATGGAATCCATCAGACCGTACAACGTAGCGCGAGGTGAATACGTTATCCAGCGCGAAGCGCGAGATAAATATGTTATCGAGCGCGCAGCGCTAGAACCAACAGTCGCGCGCCCGAGGCGCGCTCAAACTTCAAGCCGCGCACACAGCGCGCGATGAGAATGTGCCCGCGCCGCGGGCAGATTTTTTTTTAATGTTATTGAAGAAATCAAGTTTTCCTAAGTGCAATTCTTATTCATCTTTGCCCCTTACCGTGCAGACATCTTTTCAGCTGACGTTACCCAGCTAACACAGTTACTACAGTAGATATACAGGGGGGTTTCTAGATCAATTAGTATTAGTGAGTATCTGTGTGTGTGTGTGTGTCCGTGTGTATCCGTGTGAGGCTGGCATGGACACCGTGCTGCTTAGCTTCTAGACCATTCTCGAGGGATCCTGGAGCTTCTGGAAAATTCTCGAAGTTCATGATGACGTCACAGAATATTTCGCAATTGTCAGAGCCGAATTGATGTAAACAGGTTCAAGAATTATCTATTGCTTCCTTTATAGATAAAACAGTCATATTTAAGGCGCAAATATGCAAGTGTGTATGTATGTGAAATTTGATGTGACATCCTGTTTTCGTCCATATGAATTCGATTTATTCTCACGCATCAGGTTGCATCCGGTAGCTACTCCAGTTTTCGAGAATTGTACGAACGGAATTCATGAATATAAAACGCATTTTGAATTTTACGTAAAATAGCTTCAAGGTTACATTTTTTTCATTTGCTTTTGAAGTTACATCGCAAAAACGTTTTCTGCTTAGGTATTAACCTTCATAATAATAATAATAATAATCCTCAGCTATATGAGGCGCGAGCTGCAAACAAATTTCCAGTGTATTGCCAGATTCAGTGCAGTGATTTCATAAATCGATACTTCTTTCATCCTCAACATACTTTCTGACAGTTTATCTGAGAGTCGCATTTAAAAGGTTGCCTGTTAAAAAAAGGTTAGTGTTTGTTTGGATTTAAAGTGAAAAATTCAGTGAAATGTTGTGAGTTTTTAAAAAGAAAGGTTGTTTCATAGGAATTTTTTTCCCGTTTTTATCCACACTATAAATACCAAGACTGCTGGAAGAGCTTTGCAATTGACATTTGTGAACAGGACATTAGAAAAGGAGGTGATTGTGGGAGGTGAGTGTGCCCTCTAGGTTAAAGTTTCTATTCAGTGGAATATTATGTGTTAAAAAGTCGTTTCACGCCAAAAAATTTTCCAGTTGATTCTCAGCCACCAAGTGAGCATCAAAGTTTTGTAGTGGACTCGTGCCTGACAGAAAAAAAAATGGAGCCTGAACAAAGCAAGAAACTCATCTCCATCATGGACCAGGCATACATCATGCTAACTGAGAATAAAAAAATCAATAAAATCAACAAGTGGATCAAATTTGGTAGGCAGAATATTAATATATTAGATAATATGTTAAAGTATTTAGAATTGTCTGTAAGTCAAAAAATGCATGTTCAATCAACAGTAGGAATTTTAAAAGAAAGCGTTAAAAACTGAATTGAAAGTAATGAGAAAAATGGGAAAAGGTGTGGGAAATTCAAATAGAAAAACAGATAGAATACAGTGGGAAGACTTAGAATCAGCGTTTAGGAGTAGGATAAGAACCGGATGTGTAGTGAATTTAATACATGAGGACCTTAAAAATTTTCTGGAGGACACAAAGTCAATGATCGTTCAACGAATAAAAAATATTTTGAAACAATATGGGGGTTTGAAAGTAAACGTTTCTTTTGCCGGAAAATTTAAAGAAATAGTGAACGGTGAAACGGTAGAAGAAATTAAATACATAAACACTGAAAATAGTAGAATCCTTCCATCAACTGACATCAGTGCGTGGTACGATGAACATGTTTTAGGCCAAATTTTAGTAAAAGTAGAAGAATTACAGGAAACGGATTCAGGATGGACACTTAGTGAAATTATAAACCTGATAGTAAATTTTAATAAATATTTACCAATAAATTCAGGTATATCGACATTCATTGATTTGCCAAAATATATAAGAGATAAAAAGGCTGTTATAAATATTCAGAATGATGATGTTTATTGTTTTCTGTGGTCGATAATGGCCGCTATTCATCCTGTCACCACTAACAAAAATCGAGTTGATTCCTACCCACATTATAATTCAGAACTGAAACATGATGGAATCTCGTTTCCTATCATTCTTGAAGATATTCCAAAATTTGAAAAAATGAATGAGTTGTGCATAAATGTTTATGGCGTAGAAGATGATAACAAATAAAAGAAAGGTAAAATTGTGCCACTCTATCTAAGCAAAGAAAAGTCTAGACGTTCTACAATACACCTTTTGATGATCGAAAATACAAATCTTAACACTGAATGTTCCAAAGTAAAATCTCAGATAACGAATTCTAAGTGCCGTACTTACTTTTGTGACAGGTGCCTATGTCACTTCAAATTAGAAAAATCATTACAGAATCACAAATTGGATTGTGAAAATGTGAATCAATGTAGAATGATTTTACCCAATGAAAAAGACAGATTTTTGAAATTCCAAAATTACAGGTTCAAAGAGAAGGTTCCATTCTCCGTTTATGCTGACATTGAATGTCTATTAATGGAAGTTGCTGAAAATCCTTTCAATATAGGGCCGTATCAAAAGCATGTTCCATACAGTGTTGCATTACATTTACATTGCAGCTTTGATGACTCTCGTTCAAAATTTCAAATTTATCGTGAGAAAGATTGTATAGAGTGGTTCGTAAATGAATTAAAAGTAATTGCTGAAAATATTGATTCTGAATTAACATGCATTGTACCAATGGAGATACTCAGTCCAGAGCAAAAAGCAGAGTTTAGGTCTGCTCAAAACTGTCACATTTGCGAACAACCATTTCAACAGGATGACGTAAGGCATCACGACCATTGTCACTTTACAGGTAAGTTTCGTGGTGCAAGTCATCGGGGCTGCAATGTGAATTACAAGGACTCACACACTGTACCAGTAGTTTTCCATAATTTGTCAGGATATGATTCACATTTTTTCATCAAAGCATTAGCTAAACAGTTTGAGGGTGAGGTTAAATTATTACCCATCAACAAAGAGAAATACATCTCGTTCACGAAATATGTTGCCGGTACAAAAGTAAATCTTCGGTTTATAGATTCGTTTCGTTTCATGCCAAGTAGCCTTGAAAAATTATCTTCTTATCTGGCAAATTATGATAAAAAAATTACTCTCAAGCATTGCAATAATCCGGAAGAATTTCAATTATTAGTCAGAAAAGGAGTATTTCCTTACGACTATATTAATGATTGGGAGAAATTAAATGACCATCAGTTACCACCTAAAAGCGCATTTTATTCAAAATTAAATAATGACGACATTTCCGATGAAGATTACCAACATGCATGCAATGTTTGGAAAACGTTCCATATACAAACTTTGGGAGAATACTCTGATTTATACTTGAGAACCGACGTTTTACTTTTGGCTGATATTTTTGAAAATTTCAGAAAAAATTGCTTTTCAACTTACAATCTCGATCCCTTACATTACTATACAGCTCCAGGACTTGCTTTTGATGCGATGCTCAAATTAATCGGAATTGAACTTGAATTATTAACAGATCCTGAAATGATTCTTCTAATTGAGAGGGGTATTCGTGGTGGTGTATCGCAGTGCTCAAACAGATATGCCAAAGCGAATAACCGATTCATGGGATCAGATTTTAATCCAAGCGAACCTGAATCATATATCTCATATTTTGATATCAACAACCAGTATGGCGCAGCAATGAGCGAATGTTTACCTTTTGGTGGTTTCGAATGGGTACTTGATCAAAATATCAATGTACAGAGTATTCCAGACGATTCACCAATAGGTTACATTTTGGAGGTAGATTTGGAATATCCTGCAGAATTGCATGATCTTCACAGAGATTTGCCTTTGGCTCCAGAGCACTTTGTACCGCCTAATTCCTCATGTAAAATACCAAAACTGATAACGAGCGTATTGTCAAAGAAGAATTACGTAGTCCACTATAGAAATTTGAAAAAGTATTTGAGTTTGGGGCTGAAGGTAACGAAAATTCATCGAATTCTAAAGTTTGAGCAAAAACCTTGGCTAAAAGAGTACATTGACCTAAATACAGAGAAACGAAAAATGTCTAGCAATGATTTTGTGAAAAAATTCTACAAGCCGATGAACAATTCTGTCTTTGGCAAAACAATGGAGAATGTTAGAAAATATAGAGAAGTGTGATTGATAACAAAATGGGATGGAAGGTACGGTGCAAAAGCTCTGATTTCCAAGCCAAATTTTCATAGCTGTGTCATATTCGATGAAGATATGGTTATTATTGAATCAAAAAGACTTAAAGTTAAATTCAATAAACCAATTTATGTGGGATTTGCTGTTCTCGATCTCTCCAAAATAATTACCTACGACTTTCATTACAACTACATTTTACCAAATTTTGGAAATCGTGCAAAATTGCTTTACACCGACACTGATAGTCTCATCTACCATTTCACCGTTCCAAACATTTATGATTTCATTAAGCGGGATGTTCACAAATTTGACACATCAGATTATCCTCCAGATAATGTTTACGGAATACCACTAAAAAATAAAAAAGTATTAGGACTAATGAAAGATGAGTGCAGTGGAAAAATTATAACAGAGTTTGTTGGTTTGAGAGCGAAATCATATGTATACAAAATCTGGAATGAAAGGTGTGAGAAAAAGAAAGCTAAAGGTGTGAAAGGGTCTGCGTTGAAGAAAATTACATTTAATGATTATAAAAAGTGTCTCTTCAAATATGAAAATGTAACAGCGTACCAAAATTTGATCCGCAGTAGAAAACACGAAGTGCACACCATTAAACAGAAAAAAATTGCACTAACCTGGCACGACGATAAAAGAGTGCTAATAAACGATAAAAGAGAGATAATGTATATAATTAAGCTAATGTATACAGTATTTGTATATAATTAATCTCATGTATATAGTGTTTGTATATAATTAATCTCATGTATATAGTTATAGTATTTGTATACAGTACATATATTGAATTAAGATTGTGGATTATTATTATTACGAGAAGTTGTAGGCTCCGGAAGCTACGATTATGGTTCCTTAAAGACACCAATCCCGAAGCTACTGGAACGTGTACGTCATCAGGTCTCTAGCCGCGGATGACCTCACGCGACTGAGTGAAGCGTGTGTGTATGTGTGAGTTATACGAATGACATGTAAGCAGAGGAATGAGTGTTTAAATCAATTTTTAGATCGTAAGATAGCTACACTGTAAGTGACAAGTCTCTGAAAATAAAGAGCAGAGGAGAAAAAATAAGTTGAATATAAATTGGTGTTTTTCATTTATTGCAACCTGATCCAGCAGACGTAATCTCTCAATACCGAAGGATGATGTTTCTTCAAGTCACAATGCCAATGATGTTCGCTGACCCACGATTCGCTTATCTACTATTCGCACTTATTATTATAAGAACAAGGAACTTAAACAAAACACAAATTTCATTTTCTTTTATTTATTTCTAAAATATCAGTACATTATACTTACAAAATAAGTAGACTATAAATTAAGTATATGGAAAAATATTTTTTGTCTTATCTCTATAAATTAAAACAAGTAATAAAATATTCATGTTCTATAGTCATCCAGTTTTCCAATAAAATTACATTTTCAATTGCGCAATTAGAGTCATTTTCATACATATGATGTGTACATTTAATATAATCAATTCTAAACATTTCACGCAATTCCTTTAGCAAGGGACATTCCAAATCAAGCATATCAACAATTTCACACGATATTTCTGCAAATGGTTGCAACCAATTCTTTTTTTCCAAGCCTTTTACAAAAATTTTTGTTGCCTCTGCTAAAAAATTCTCGAGAATTACAGACACTTGAGAATACGGTAAATCACCAGAATTCCAAGATATTCCATGATGATTGCGCTCTGCCCAATGTTTATAGACTTATACCTTTTTATTTTTTTTATTTTTTTTATTATTTTTTTTATTATTATTTTTATTTTTTATTTTATAACTTTTTCACTCCACCACTTATTGGTTTATACTCAACTATACGATCATGCAAAATTAAGCAATATGCTGATGTTTGAGCAGGAAAATTGTCACTAGTTTGAAATTCTATTTCAGTGACTCATTTTGTTTAGAGCAGTCAATAACAACTAGAGGTGCATACTGTATAAATTCCCCTTTCGATAGCAATGGTTGCGGTTCTTTACCATAGTAATTAGCTTGAAAGTTTGTGTACATTTCATAGAAAAGAGCGTACTGATTTCGACTAATATCAAGATTCAAATTACTATAAGGATAGCACTGATCATTTAAAAGTAGTTTGACATTAGTCAGATTGCAATGATCAAAGTTGCTAGAACTTCTAGTAGTATTATTTTTTCTGTTTGTTTGAAATCCAAGTATGACAAATCTCGGTTTTTCCAATTGTGTTGAGGTTTTTACTGTCCAAACGTGGTTTGAAGTAGTTGGAAGTAGAGGATATTCATACAGTTCCCAAGTTCGAAAACTTATTGGAATAGGTGGATCTTTTTCAATATATTTTAGCAACTGGAATTTTCGTGAATCTGACAGTCTAACGCTAGGCAATAACCACTCTATTTTATTAATTTCAATTTTATACTGCTCGATGGGAGCCGCTTGCAAGATGGCATTTGCATCACTTTTTGATCTTGTCAAAATAAGTTCATGCTTAGCATTGACAATGATTTTGTGATAATCTCCAGCAAAACCAAATATCATGTTAAGCAGTATGGCTGCATCAAAGTAGCCAGTAGGGATGGTTAGTGATTTATTATTATCATTTATTTCGAGCCAACCAGTATTCTGTATGTAACGTGATTGTCCAGGATTTAGAGATACATAATTTTTCATGAGACTAGTGAGACCAACATTCTTGTTTCTATCAATTTCTATTGCATTGATTTCGTATCTTGCTTCTTCAAACAAATGACAGATGGCATTGGAAACTAAAACTGTGTTTGTAACTGGTTCTCCATCAGTTCTTACGATTCTTCCATGCACGTGAAGTGAACTTTTGCTCGGCAGGAGACAGTGGTCCTGATTTTGAACAGCAATCCGAATTTCATCACTGTTGTTGAAGGTTGATGAGGCATAAGGCTGATGTGCATGAATTTCACAGTGTGCAATCGACTCATCAAAGATGATTGGTGCTTGAATATTTAAAATTTCCCCGTCCATGACAAATGATCAAACGATGATAGACAAATTTACAGATGCAGGTGCAAAAAATCTTGAATCTCTTTATTTTCTTCTTCTTTTGAGCTTCAGACCTTGACTTTTTAGGAAGAGGGCACTTTGAGGTGTTAACCCTTTAACTGCTATTTGGCGACTGATTAGCTTTTGGTATCGTGCTGGTTTATTGTAACCAAAGCCAATCTTTGTGTTGAAAACAATACCCATTATTATTAGAGAGACTTGATGTGTAGTCTATTTGTTATAACTTCTCCACGAAAGTTAACCAAATGTTCGTGTTGATCAACTATACGGAGCTGTATATGATTTATTGACTGCACGGCGACTGGCAGGTAAATGACATGAGATGTTACTTCCACTATCTTATATCCAGGTGGCACTAAGGGAAAAAACTCATGAATAGTATGTACTTTCTGGCCATTAATGTATGCTCCTGTAGTTACGCTACACTCAACCCTCAAAGAATTCACTTTTATGATTGATACCGGTTGATCAGATTCATACACTTGTTTAGCTTTTAGTCTGCGTGGAGAGAAACCTAGCAATTGACCAATAGAATCTTTAGACTCAAAATTTACATCGTGACTACAATAAATTTCGCTTTTTAGAGTATTATTGTTTGGTTTAATATGAATTGCAATACCCTTTTTGACTAAAACATTCTGTAGATAGCGCTTTATGTCACCTATTTCATAACTTCCTGTAGGTATTTCAATTATTTCATTACCCACGTAAAATTTATTGTGACCAATGTCTATATTAGGTATCGAATTAAAAGTTAGAAATTCAACGAGTCCAAGTGCGTAATTTTTATGAGGAGACAACTCAATCGGAGGAAAATAGTGAGTTTCCAGGATTGGAGAAGTTCCCGATAATGTCAGTGTCAATGAATCATCCATGATCACTGCTAGCGTTCAACTGACTTGATATTGTAAATTTCAGCACTCAAATAGATTGAACGTACTTTTAAATTTTAATTGATTGCATAGAAATTGCAAACATAAATGTCCACATACGAATGTATCGTAATTTTGATATCTCTCCTGATTACACTTTATGCTACCAGCACCGAGATACTTGAAGAGATCCGAAGGTGGTCGAAGATTACCGAAGCTATCGAAATACATTATTTTACTACCAATCTTTTTATAGGCACACCAATGTGTTCCTGGTCCTTTTTTATCATCAAGATTGACAAAAGCACATTCATATTTACGTGGTCCACCCTTTGGTAATCCATTTCGCATGAAAACACCTCGAAAATGCGGAATCTTCAAAGATTTTGCGAATTTGAGTAAATCTGCATCAGTTAAGGCCCGATGAGGTAGCTTCACTTTGAGTTTTTTTACTTGCGTTTAAGTCCTGCTGCTTGTTTATACGGCTTTAGATGAAGCCCTAATCCTTCCCTATATGGCTTCAAGTAAAGGCCTTTTCCTGAAGAAATGGCTTCCATCGCTTCATTATGCCGTTTACTCTCTGGAAGTTGCTGTTTTGCCGAATTTGCATCATTTACAGCTTTAGCTATTCCTGCAGCTCCACCAGCTAGCGCCCCGGCAGCGCTGAGGCCCGCAAAAACGGGTATGAGAAAGGATAAAAATCCTCCTACTTTGGCCGATACAGGTAGAATACGGTATTATTCACATTTCTTTTTCCACCAGCCTTCATTGCAGCTGCGCGTGCGCCTCTGAGTGCAGATTCAATGGCAGTTTGCGCATTATTGGTTGAAATCATGGACTTTTTAGCTGCAGCGACAATTTTTCTCAGTGTAGTGGTAGGTTTTTTATTCCTGAGACCCATCCCGAATTTTGATTTCATCTTCATTGCGTTTGTTATTCCCAAAGCAGCTGCCTTTTCACCTATGCCTGTGTCCTGAGCCAAGACACGTTTCCAAGCTTTTTCAGCTAGTTCTCTATCAGCTGAGTTTCTAGCCTCTATATTTTCTCTATTCTGTGAGTAGGCTATATCGTGCTCTTTGCAAGCAGCGTCCAGTGGATTGATTCCTGGATGACCTCGTGCTAATCGTTTGGCTAGTTTAGTACCTGGTCCACAGTACTGGCAACCAGGCAAGTGCAACTCAAACGGCAAATTGTTGATGATTTTGTTGAGCAAACCTCTTCCACGTCTTGCCTGCTTCGAGGTTCGTTTACAACTGACTCGTTTGCCTCTGTGAACGATCATATCTATGCAAGGGATACTTTCAGACTGAAGGTTCAACCTATATAACCAAGATATTTATAGGATTTCCAGTCAGTCTTCGTCAAGATGCAGTTTAAAACACAACCTGTGAAACTAACTATCCAGAATTTTGATTTGCTTGTTCAAAACGAGAATAGAGAAAAACGACATGGACATTTGTTACCAAAAAGCGTACGAGCAATATTTTGTGGACCTTCCAACTGTGGAAAGACAAATGCTTTGCTGGCTCTACTGATACATCCAAATGGACTAAGATTCGAAAATATTTACATCTACTCAAAATCTCTGAATCAACCAAAGTATGAATTTTTGGAAAAAGTCCTTCAATCTGTAGATGGCGTTGAGTACTATCCTTTCAATGAGCATGAGGAGGTTATAATGCCAAGCGAAGCAAAACCAAATTCAGTCATTGTATTTGATGATGTGGCTTGCGAGAAACAGGATAATATAAGAGCATTTTTTTCTATGGGTAGACACAAGGATGTCGACTGTTTTTACTTGAGCCAGACATATGACCATATTCCTAAACATCTTGTACGCGATAATGTTAATTTACTTGTGTTATTTAAACAAATATGAAATGAATCTAAAGCATATTTATGATGATCATGTGAATACTGATATGACTTATTCAAAATTTAAACATATGTGTTTAGCTTGCTGGAATGGCGATAAGTATGGATTCGTTGTAATTGACAAGGATAGGAATCTTAATCAAGGTAGATATAGAAAAGGTTTTGATTGTTTCATAAATCTGGAAAAGTAATATATACATATGCCGTGATCAATACAGAAACAGTCGCACCTTAGACGTTGATGTATCAACATGTCTTCACGTCAGGAAAATTTTCAAAAGCAAAAAAATATTTTACATCAAATTGCTAGAGCTAGTGAATCAATTCGACGGAAGCATAGGTTAATAAAGTTGGGTAAAGAAACAGTTGAACAAACATTAAGTGACACTTTCAAGCCCATTGTTAATCCACTCGAGAAAATTGTTGGTGGTCTCAAGAATATGAAAGAAAAAAAACTTGAGCTAATCAAAAGTAAAGAAGAAGAATGGGAAGCAAAGAGTAAAGTAGAAGAAAGTATTGATAATGATTTGTCATATAAATCAATTAATGACGGGGAAGAAGCAGACGAGACTGAATATCCCAGTAACATGGAGTTATCAGCTCGTAGTGAAGAGGAAAATAACTCAGAAACGCCTACATCTTCATGGATTGTTGATGATGATACAAACAAGTATCTCATATTGTTGGGTGAAAGAAGCAGAGAACTTGATAATGTGTATGGAGTGAGAAAATTAACGAGAGATAGATTAAGGATTGGAGATTCTCCGATAAGTTTCAGTCAGAACTATATTCATGTGGGTAATTTGAATTTTCCCAAAAGTAAAGGCTTGCTTGAACTTTTATTTAAAAAAGTTCCCGAAGAGTCCTCTATAACCCCCAATAATCATGAAAATTATAGGCAAATTATCATTGCAACAAACGCGTATAGAAAGAATTATAAACCAGATGGCGAAATTCGTGACAATTAATCCTTTAAATATAAAAATTTTATAAAGAAATTAATTCCCACATCTCCATCAAAAAATACAAATAGGCGAAGTATAAGCCGAATATCATTATCAGCTAAAGGTATGATCCCGCAACACATGATTGCTAGACAGGGTAGTCTGATGGACTACATTTACTGGGATGACCCGAATGAATTGGTAGATCGATTACGCTTACTGCTAGCGTCTCAAACAGCTGGAAATCAAAGTCATACAAACGAAATTATTTCAATTATTGAAGAGCTGCGAGAAGCTGGATTTATATATTAATGAGTGTTTTTCCCAGATTTTAATCATTTACAAGATGAGCATCGATGTATTCGGGCGTCATTCCAAGCGAGCAGGGAGTACAAGTCGTGGTCCTCCTGGAATTGGCTTCAAAGTCACATCTGAAGGAGATTATGACATGAATAATAAAAGGCTGTGTAAAGTGGCTGATGCACAAGAGCAAAATGATGCTGTTAATCTGAATATGATGCAACATATGATACAGCGTGAACTTCAGACTATCTACGATGTTATAGCTTCCTTGCGAACTGAAGTAGTCAATAATAATATGATGATTGAGACTTTAGAAAATTCCACAGATAAACTTTTCAAAAATGCGAAAATTGATGCTGAATCAATTCAAAAACTGGTGTATCGAAATTCAGAGCTCATTAGTCAAGTAGACAACAGACTGAATGCACTCAAAAATGGATGTTGAGAAGCAGCAGTTGGTGAAGGAGCTGCACAAGCCAGCTAGAAGGAATTACCAACGTCGACATTTTGACATCCGTGGAATTGATGAGAGCTGGCAAGCTGATCTTGTTGAAATGCAACCGTACGAGAGAGTAAACAAAGGATACAAGTACATCTTAACTGTAAATGACATATTTTCAAAATTTGCTTGGGCTGTTCCAGTTAAATCCAAGAAGGGTGATGATGTAGCTGCAGCCATGAAATCTGTACTTGATAAAAGACGCGTACCAAAAAATTTACATGTTGATAGAGGTAAAGAATTTTACAACTCGCATTTTGAGAAGCTTATGAAGCGATATAAGATAAATTTGTACTCGACATTTAGTAATTTGAAAGCATCAATTTGCGAGCGATTTAATCGTACCTTGAAGAATAAAATGTGGATCCAATTTAGCTTGCAGGGTAATTATAACTAGATAGATATTTTGAAAGATTTAATTTTTTCTTACAACGATACCAAACATCAGACTATTAGAATGAAACCAAAAGATGGTACTAAGCAAACTGAGAAAAAATTGTTGTTCAATGTATACAAAAATTTCAATGTGAAACAAGCAGTTGAGAAAGCTAAATTTAAAGTTGGAGATAAAGTTCGTATAAGTAAATTTAAGCATGTTTTTGAGAAAGGCTACACACCGAATTGGACAACTGAAATATTTACCATAAGTCATGTTAAGAATACTGAACCAGTGACGTATATGCTTGAAGATTATCGAGATAAAGCTATTGCAGGTAGTTTTTATGAACAAGAACTTGGCAAAGTTAGACATCCAGACATTTATCTTGTGGAAAAAGTACTGAAAAAACGTGGAAATGAGCTGTTTGTAAAATGGTTAGGGTTTGACGACTCTCACAATAGTTGGATAGATAAGTCTAGTTTGTAAGTATCTTTGTATTAATATTAAGGTTTTTCTGAATAAAATTGATTATTCTCAAACATATATCTTTTTACTTACTCATCTATCTACCCTTAATCTATTAAATGAAAAAGGCGAATTTGGATTAAATTATACTTTTATTCAAATTCTCATACTAATAAAATACATGACAAGTTTTAATGTACAAAAGTACCGTTCACACGTCTGAGTTCTGGTAATTTCTCAATCACTTCTTCACACACATTTTTATTGCAAAAAGTAATCATTTCAAGAAACAGAATTTCAAATCGCATGAGATTATTAAATATAAGTTTTTTCATTGCCTTATTTTTTAAACTTGCATAATTTTTTTGTATATAAGATTTTACACTTTTCACACAAGGCGATTTCACATTGCACCAAACACCTTCAGTGATGGTTTCAATGATGACATCCTTTGTGCGTTGAAACGGCATAAGACTCTGCTCCAGAAGATACCGGTAGATACAAACACTGACTTCCTGGAGAACAGCAAACGTTGTTTCTTGTACTACAAACGGATAATATTTTCGAGTATCTTGAATTTGTTCCAAAGCCACTATATAATCTCCAAAAGATGTAGTCATATGTATATGGAAATTTCCACAGTCGATGCATTGCTGCTTCTCTTGGCCATCAAAGAACAGTGAAATGAGTTTGAAGTAACTTTTAAATAATTTCCAGTCTTCAGGATTCAGGGTTATACTTGCACATGGATGACTGGCTAACAGTTTCACAGATGAGGCGAGATTTCCGTCTTTTTTAAAATCAGCACCAATGATAATTTGCTTTGTGAATGATGAATTCAGATTGTATGTAGTTGCATGTAACATTTGATTTCGAGGCGTTCGAGGCATGATGATGATGTTGATTGCTTTCAGATACTGAGTGATAGTTGAAGATTCTTAACTTTATACATTTTTCTTTACAAATTCGATGGAATTGTAGCATCCACCCAAATACCGCATGCAGAGATCACCATCTTCACCAGACTTTTGCATTCCCAACAGCAGATTTTCATCTTCACTCAGCAGATTGGTCATCCTCGCTGGTAGAAAAAGGGTGAATTTGTCTTCTACCGTGACAATTAATCGCACTCCAAACTGTGTTGTGACTTTCCTGATGCTTGTAATTTCATAATCTTTGTTCAGCTCTAGGTCCTTGAGCTTCTTCGTTGGAAGGAAATTGTTATTGATGGCAACTTTATTTAGTTTGGAGTAATCCATTTTTTTTCACCGTTTCACTTTTTGCAATATTCAAAGTACTAAAGTTTCTCGTTAAAATTTGTGAATCTATTCGCACTTGTATTACTTGTTTTAGTTCTCGAATTCTCTGTAGGAATACGTTTACACGATTTTTCAGCTCTTGTCACTTTTCTTCTTCTTCACAATCTGACATCTGACAATAAACTGATGAAAGAGAAGATCTGGCCTCCTTTTATAGGCGCTTACTCCCTCTACCAAATTTCAGAAGACTTTTGCATTATATGATGCAACAATGTTCTACAACGTTCTACACTGTAATCGGCACTTTCGGGATATAATTATTGCAACGCAAAATGTGATGCATGATTACAATACCCTTGAAGCTGTTGACGGAAGAAATATTTTCCAGAAATTGCGTAGTATATTTTTGATGATGCAATCAGGAATATTCTAGAACGTTTTATCTGTGAGGAAGCAATGAATCATCCTTGTTTTTCTCGTTATAACCTTGAAAGTATTGCCAGAACGTTGTACATTATAATCGACACGTTCGGAATATATATTTTTGCAGCGCAAAATCTAATGTGTCAATACAATAACCTTGGAAGGTGTTGACGAAAGAAATTTTTTCCAGAAAGCAATAAATCATCCTTGTTTTTCTCGTAATAAACTTGAACGTGTCTTGACATTAATTCGGCTTGTACAATTGCGCAATATTCTGTGACGTCATCATGAGCTTCGAGAATGTTCCAGGAGCTTAGCACGGTGAATCTGGTAATACACTGGAAATTTGTTTGCAGCTCGCGCCTCATATAGCAGAGGATAATTATTATTATTATGAAGGTTAATACCTAAGCAGAAAACGTTTTTGTGATGTAACTTTAAGGGCAAATGAAAAAAATGTAACCTTGAAGCTATTTTACGTAAAATTCAAAATGCGTTTTATATTCATGAATTCCGTTCATACAATTCTCAAAAACTGGAGTAGCTACTGGATGCAAGCTGATCCGTGAGAATAAATTAAATTCATATAGACGAAAACAGGATGTCACATCAAATTTCACATACATACACACTTGCATATTTGCGCCTTAAATATGACTGTTTTATCTATAAGGAAGCAATAGATCATTCTTGAACCTGTTTACATCAATTCGGCTCTGACAATTGCGAAATATTCTGTGACGTCATCATGAACTTCGAGAATTTTCCAGAAGCTCCAGGATCCCTCGAGAATGTTCTAGAAGCTAAGCAGCACGGTGTCCATGCCAGCCTCACACGGATACACACGGACACACACACACACAGATACTCACTAATACTAATTGATCCAGAAACCCCCCTGTATATCTACTTACTACTGTTACTAGTCTGAGTAGTCATGTACTTGTAACAAGATTCAGAAAACCAGTCACTATAGTGACTTGCCCGATGGTCACCCAGTGATGACATATTTCCCACTCAAAGCAATAACATGTTGCAAGCGGAACAGGTAACATTATCCCGTCAGAGTAATCACATGCTTGTAACAAAGTGATGTTTGGAAACGCAACGTGCAATGACAGTTTAACCTCAAAATATACAGCGTTTCGGAATTATAATTAATTATACTCTTGCAAAAATGTTGGAAGGCGACATAATTAAATGATAAATGATTTCCAGGAAAGTGAAACAATATGTGAACATATCTTTTATAAACCCGTGTGGGGTTGCTGGTCCCCCATCGGGCGCCTCCCCAGGTTGCGGATAGGGGAACGCCTCCCAGATATGGGTGGTACCGGGGAAATCAAATACCCGGGGTGGACAAGAACCAGCTAGGGGAAGGAACCCCGAACAAGAAACGAGTCATGAGCGGGTACGACAAAAACACAATACCCCAAGGGAGTAGTAATCTCCCCGCCGCTTCCGATCGGGTGCAAGCCCCGGTGGACGGTGCCGGTTCCATGGATTTTGGGGGGAACCAACCGTATTTTGACAGGAGCGTATGCGAGGAGCTGGGTGGTCCTTTGGACGTGACGGAGGAGGTGGAAACATCAGTGAATAAGACGGACATCGCACAAATGGATGCCAAACTCACAGAGACGTATGGTCTCTTTGAAGAGTTACGAGGCACCATAAAAGAAATGGTGGATTTCAGCAGCACTAAGGGGAATATGTGGATTCCAATTAGGGAAGGGCTGCAACGAGCGGAGAGAATTATGAAGGAGATGCGCGATCACTCTTTGACGACCGAAGGTCTTCATAGGGATTTGATCGAAAATGTTGGTCGAACTGCCCGAACGAGAGCCATGACCCGAAAGGAGAAGGCGAAGAAGAAGACAGACGAAAGCTGCACGCAGACTGATGGATCTGTGGCAGCTCCCAACACCCAACCTAGGAAGCGTGAAAGGGAGCTTTCAACGAGTCCAGTTGGGGCAAGTGTTATTAAACAGAGGGTGAAGAAACAGAGGAACCGCACTACCATCGTAGCGTCCTCGACACTAAAGGATGAAGAGGTGGAAGGGATCGCTTCTGCACCTGCACCCACGAAGAAGAAGGACAACCGAAGAGGAGAGCACGACCCGAGGCGGTTCTCATTAAACCGGCCAAGGGTCTAAGCTATGCCGAGGTCCTCAAGGACCTCAAGCAGAAGGTGAAACCGGACGCCCTTGGTGTAAAAATCAGGGGTGTCAGGCAAACCAGAAACGGAGATGTCCTTGTGGAGCTCGAACCTAGAGCGGAGGGCAGGGCCAAATTTTGGACTGCCGTGAGGCAGGCTGTTGGGTTGGGGGGTACTGTGCGTGAGCTTGTACCCCGCACCGAGATCGAGGTCTTGGACCTCGATCCAACAAGTGAAGCGGAGGAAATCGAGGAGGCCATCAGAAGCTACTTCGGTGACCAGGGTGTTGGAGAAGTGAAGGTCAGCCTCACGAAAAGACCCTTCAGGGGCAACCTGAAGGCTTTCGTGGAGCTGCCAGAGGAGTTGGCTGCGAGACTGGTACGCACAGGACACCTGAAGGTGGGGTGGGTGTCCTGTCGTGTACATAAAAAGGCGGAAAGGGTTCGGTGCTACCGCTGCCTAGGCTTCGGCCATATGGCAGCCGGTTGCGGTGGCCCAGACCGCACGAAAGCATGTTGGAGATGCGGCAAGGAGGGCCATAGGGCTGCGGAGTGCGAAAGTGCGCCGCAGTGCTACCTCTGCGCCGCAAAGGGGGAGAAATCCCGGACGGATAATCTGCCCGGGACTATGAGGTGTTGGTCGTTCCGAGAGGCAGCCTCATCGAGGAGACCTCGAGGACGACCAAGTTAAAGAATCGCACCCAACCAAGATGTTCGAAGGCCGACGAGCCCGTTGTGCGGTACAACCGCACTGCTGAGGACGATGCGTGCATCTTGGTTGGGTGCGCAAAGTTGAAATGCCAAGCTGGCCTAGTATGATGGAAGTCGAAGCACGACTTAGTGGCCTTACCCCCACGTCCTTGAAGTAATGCGAAAGCGGTTCTGAGGACATGGGTTGGCGGGAAAGGAGTTACCCTTACGAAAAAGAAATTACATTAAAGGTTAGAACCAAAGTGTATATGTTTAAATAAAAATTAAATATTAAATTTCAAATAATTAAGTAAAATATTTGTATTCTAATTAATTCTTTCTATACAAAAAAAAGTGTAATTATTACTGCGTTCAATCATAGATTAACCTCAAAATATACAGCGTTTCGAAATAAAAATTATTAATACTCTTGCGAAAATTTTAGAATGGGACAATTAGGAATTTTTAAAGGTTTTAAAAAAAAAGTTTTCGAGATTCCCAGGGAAATGGAAAATTATTTTTTAGCTTGAAAAATTAATTTTAAGAAAACATTTCGTAAGATTTCCAATTTGAAGTTTCAAAAGATTTCAGAAAATTGTAAACCAAATATGTAGATTTTTGAAGATTTCGGAACAAAATGTGGAAGTATTTTAAAGGATCTTGAAATAAAATTTTGAAGTTTTTTTCAAGGATTTTAAAAGCTTTTAAGATGATCAAATTTTTTTCTTGATATTCCTCGAAAAATTATTTTTTATTTGAAAAAAATAATTTACAGGGAATATCCAAAAATAGTTCAAAGCAAAAACAAATTTTCATGTATGAATAAGAATTGAACAGAAATTCAATCAGTCATTAATATTTATTTGAAACTACTCAAAATATGATGTACTTTCTAATTCAAACTTGAATTTGAAAAGGGTTTAGTTAAAAAGAATCTTAATCGTTCAACTCTTTAATGTTTCTAGCTTAAAAATGCTTCAAATGATATAATTTGGATAATTTATAAATTTATTGATTTATTCTTCAATTTACAGCTTTCAAAACGATAAGATGGATTTACATTTTTTTAACTGAATCTGAATCATTAAACTTTACAATTTATAAAAGTAAAACAAATGTTTTTTTGCAAAA
Source organism: Andricus quercusramuli (assembly GCA_932178445.1). Classification (NCBI taxonomy): domain Eukaryota; kingdom Metazoa; phylum Arthropoda; class Insecta; order Hymenoptera; family Cynipidae; genus Andricus; species Andricus quercusramuli. Next base: position 20,579 of record CAKNXH010059711.1, on the reverse strand, counting down.
TAAGTGCATTTAATTAAAATTTTGCTAATTAAAAAGTGTTAATAGCTTTCATTTTATACTTTCAAATAATACAGCGTTTAAATGAAAAATTTTAATTTCAATGTTAAAAGTTTATAATTCAAGAGTTTTTAAATTTTAATGAAAATCAAACTAGAACTAGGACTTTACAAAGTTTAGAAGGAACTTAAAATTATTTTATAAATTTTCAGATACCTTTTCAAGCTTAGAATATTTTTAATCTCTTGAAAGCTTTTAAAATTCCTAATTATATTGGAAACTGACTCAAATTTTTCTTGAAATTTGAAAAAATCTTTCAAAATCAATAAAATTGCCTTAAAATCTGCCATATTTTTTTCTATATTTTTAGAAACCTTTTGAAATTTGTTGAAATTTTCTTTAAAAACCAATTTTAGAATTTAAAAAATTATTTACAACTTTTCCAGGAATCTGAAGAAGGTTTTTTGTATAGTGGATTCCATCAAATGTCGACGTTCTGAGGCCTCCTGAGTCAGAAAAAATAGCTTTTACGTCGGTGTCTATCTGTCTCTCGTTGTCGAAAAGGAAATCTCTTTATTTATCTAGAACCAATTTGTTTATGTACACTTTGTAATATAAATGCAAAAAAAATTCTTGTGAAATAAAGAACAAAAAAATATATAATAAATTATGAGTAAACAAGATTACACCTTTCACAATTCTTGAAAAGCTTCTATTTTTTTTCTAAATCTTCCTAAATCTAAAATCATTTTGTTTAAAATTTTTAGGAAAATTTTCAAACTTAAAATTAGTTTTAAGTCTTCCTAAAACTTTTACACCTAAATATATTTCTTTAAATGATTCGATTCTTTTTTTAAGTTTTGCAAAATTCAAAAAATTGCCTCAAAATATTCCAGATGCTTTTTTGAAAATTTAAAAAAAAATTTAATGTTTTTAAATCTTTTATTATAATTCTCTGAAAAATAATTTTTCCTAATAAAAATCATCTGAAGTTTTGCTGACAATCTTAAGAAATTTTTTTACTCTTTAAAAAGTTTTCAAAATTCTCAAGATGTAAATTTTTTCCTAATCTTTTCAAAACTTCTGAATATCTGTTAAAACCATTTGTTTTTCCTAAAATTTGTTAAAATTCTGCAAAATTGGAAAAATTGTCCTATCATTTTCCAGGTTCTTTTTGGACATAATTTGAAATGTTCAAAAGTCAAAACTTAAAGGTAACTTTTTAAGAGAAAACCGAAATCATTAAAAAAATTTCCACAAATATTATTGTCAGTAGCAGTAATTTTTTGGTTGCCCCTACCAGTGAGGTAGCAAAATGTTGAAAAGAAAATTATTTCCCAATTTTAGTAGGTCATTTACAATAAAATGTTTCTCTTTTATTAATAGTGCTTCGGAACGTTTAGAAATCAATTTTATTTTTCAAGTTGCTTTTAGTCCAAAATATTATAATTTTAAATCTTTTTATTTAAAATGATTTGGATTTAAAATTTGGCGCTGTTATAAATGACCCTTATTGCACTAAATTTTATTAAACTAATTGAAAAAGTTGTAAAATATCATATACTATAAAAACATTTTGAACTATTATGCTTTTTGAGTACAAAAATTGATTTGACTTCACTTAATTTCCACTTATTTAAAATGAACTTGTTCAATTTAAAAAAAATACATCTTGAAACTAGTTTAATTAAAAAAGTTGATATTGCTAAACTTAGAAACTTATCAGTTTTCAAATTTTCAATATGTATGTATTAGCAACGTTTAGTTTTTGTACCATTTTAAAGGAGTTTTAGTATTCAATATTTTAATTCTGAATCTTTCAATTTTAAATTATTCAGATTCAAAAGTTTGTGCTTTCAGAAATTACACTTATTACAACCAATTTGATGACACTAATTTTTAAAAAATTTTCAATATCAAAGACTACAAAAACATTTTTAATTTTCAAATTAGTTTTCAAACAATAAATTGGATTTTATTTCATTCTGACTGATTTAAAATGTTGATATTTAATTTCAAGCATTTACGATTTGAAACCAGCTTTATTTAAAAATGTGAGATTGTTTAATGTAAAAACTTGCCAAATTATAATACAATATATAAATAATAAACAATATACAATAATAAATTTAATATCATCTTCAAATTCGAAACCCCTGTTATTGAATATATCTATATATAGCAATTACTTTTACTCATATCAGAAAAGTACCTTTTTTCATCAATAGATTTTTTAATACAAAAGCTTATGAAAAAAAGATTCATGATAAAATAATTTTATCGTATATTTGAAAGTCACATTTAATAGTCGAGTTAAATCGAACGATTGTTTTAACTTAGTTGAAAATTGGCCAAATGTTGTAATTTTATACGTATATTATCATCAGTGCTTGCCACATTAGTGACTTGTCATTGATAAGAGATCACAATTACTGTAAACCTATTAAATTTCTACAAAAAATAAGCACAAGCCAAACATTAAGGGAATAATTACAAATGATAAATTTAATAATTTTTCCAATACTATTCATTATTTTAAAAATGTCTTCTTATAAAATTGACCAGCACCTTGTACTTATTTTTCGTAACAAGTTAATTTTATAAAATAATAATTACGGTTAATTACGTAGATATTCTGTACTAATTTTTAAATTAATGAATTTTTCTGTATAATTTAGATAATCTAACCGCTGATTATAATTTTAAAAACGTATGTACTACATGCAAAAATGAAACATGTTTTGTTATTGCAAAATTAACGTCAAAGCTATTTAAGTTTGCACTTTAAAATCATGCGGGAAATCACGGAGCCAATGAATGCTTATTCCTTGCACATGCGCATGAAATTTAAGATCGTTGCCGGCTGTTAACGCCATGTTACTAGTTTGGCAGGTGACGGATGCAAACAAGCCTCCCTAGTAAACTGCGGTGATTATCCCGTTATCAGCTAGGAAGCTGACATACAAGTAACAATTCCTCTCATAACACGTGGTCACTTAGGAACTATTCACGCTAGTAACAGGTTAGCTGTTTACACTAAATTATATCATTTATCAAGAAGTAAGAGAAAGACTATTTGTACAATGGCATTTACAGGAATTGCTGCAATATTACTTCCACAAGGAAAGACTGTTCATAAAACTTTTAGTATGCCTGTTCCACTATTTTCGGACTCCGTATCAAACATCAAAAGACAATCAAAAGATGCAAACTATTTAAGGAATGTAGATCTATTTATTTGGTACGAGGCTCCAATGGCGCCAAGATATGCTTTGGAATTAATTGATCGAACTCTCCGTGACTTTATGAATATTGACTTGCTATTTGGAGGAAAAATTATGCTTCTAGTAGGAGATTTTAGACAATTACTACCTGTAAAAGTCAATGCTACTCGAAGTGAATTGGCCAATTTATGTATCAAGTTCATTGCACTATGGAAACATTTTGCAGTGTTCTCATTAAACCAAAATATGATAACTTTACCAAGCGAGGTAGAATTTGCGAAATATTTCCTGTCTGTTGGCAATGGTACTTTAAATGACAATGATAATACTTTAATAGCTCCAAAACAATGTGTAACTCCGAGAACGGATGGCATGGTACAAACTACATTTAAACAATTAATTGATAATCGCAAGTACGAATATATAGCGAAAATAGCTATATTATCTGCACGAAATGTTGATGTTGAAGGAATCAATTGCAGAGTGGTAGAATTACTTGGCAAGACAACAGAACGTATTTATACCAGCATCGATAGTACGGAAAATTATGACAATGGAGACATTGATGATGTATTACTGCCAGAATATCTTAATACTTTAAATGCTCCTAAACTTCCACCGTATAAATTACAATTACGAAATAATTGCATTGTAATGCTACTTAGAAACCTCAATATTAACGAAGGTCTCTATGCAATGGAACGCGTTAACAAGTAATAGAACTCGCGAATAATATTTTATGATGTCGCGTACTAACTGGTGATAAAACGGGAGATATTGTATCCATTCACCGCATTACACTGTACTGTGAAGACGTTTATCCTTTCACTTTCAGACGACGACAATTCCCAATTAAATTAGCATTCGCAATGACAATTAATAAAAGTCAAGGACAAACTTCTAAAAAAATAGGAGTAGATGTTCGTAAAAATGTATTCAATCATGGAAAATTGTACGTGGCATTTTCTTGAGTTCGATATTGAAAATCATTACGTATTTTTTTTTGAGAGAACAACGTCCAAATGACATGATAAAAAATTATGTATACACTGAATTATTATATTAACTTAAAAACAATAATAATTTATATATAATATATATATATCATATATAAAATTGGCCATTTTATATTATATATATATATAATAATTTTTACATAAAAATAGTTCATTTTGAAATAATAAAATAATAAAAGGTTTCGTAATTCATCCTAAAGACAAAAAAACGCGGGCTGAAGCGCGCGATCGGTCTCGTAGCCTAAATAGAACTAGAATCACTAGACCAGGGGTCTCCACATTCCATAGGTGCAGCTTGACCTAGGATCGCATGACCTGTTTCAAGATCTACCATTTTTTTTCGAAGGAAAACTGAGAGAAAATGTATGCCCTCTCGGAAAAAAATCCCTGTTGGAAGGGCTCAGTTCGGAAATTTGAGCATGGAGGACCCTTTTTTTTAAAGGGTTTCAAGCGGCTCGAATCAGGTAAAGGATTTTGACAGTTCTGGTTCAGGGCAGAGTAGATCCGACCTACTGCCCTGGGATCCCAAGTAGATACAGGATCTACGTTTGGAGACCCCTGCACTAGACCATCAAGCCAACCATGCAAGAAAAAAACGGTATTCTTATTCACTTGGGGTAAATGCGATTTCGGAAAGCCAGTTTTTAGTACAACTGCACTTCGGGAAAATAAGTGCAATGAATGTTAAAAAGAAAAACAGCTCCAAATATTTTAATCTTTAAAATTCATTTAAAAAAGAAGGGATAATAACCTCTACTGCAAATTCTCAAGGTTGGTACCTCTAGTTCTCTAGCATATAATTATATCGTTATTACAAACATTAGAAGAACGAGCGGTGGGGGAGGGGGGAGTAAAATGTATGAAATAATAAATGTAGGGAAAAATTTGAAAACAGATTGACATTTTTTACTTGTCTGCCTTTCCGTATCTTATGTTCAGGTTTGTAACTTTGCAGTTTTTATTTTTCACTGGTTCTTACACTCATTGCGGGGAAAAAATCAATTGTTTAAAGGTTGTTATTATAATTTAGAAAAATTTTTGCACACAAAGAAATACATTTAGCGTTAGACGCGCAGAGTTATGTACGAGAAACTTATACCAAATATGTAACTTTCTAGAATAAATCACTGACGAGGGCCCATATATTTTTCACATTTTTATCATTTAAGAACCTGAAGGCCACAAACCCAATAACTATAGTGTTTTTTTCGAATAGTTTAATTTTAAAGGTTTGAAATTGATATTTTGAACAGTGAAAATGCCAGCGTGGATTTATTTGTTTAACGGAAATCCTATACATTTTTATCTAGTACAATATATCTAATCACTTTAAATATCACGTGATAATCGGTATGACATTTTTATTTTTATTATCTTTAAAACTTCTATGATTCCAATGGAAAATTTTCGAATTTTCATGTTTTGAGTTTAAAATGATCAGTTTATAAAATTTTCAAGTTTAAGATTGTTTAGGTCGGAATATCTAATTTTAAAATGGTTTTATTTAAAAATGTTCATTTTTTCTGGTTTGCAATTTTAATCTAAAGAATATTGTAGAATTTTTATTTGATATTTAACGATGTAGAATTGAACTCATTCAAATTAGAAGGCTTTAATTTTATACGTATGAAAGTTTCAATTTCAAATGATTCAAACTCAGAGAAGTTCTACTTTTGACTGCTTTAATTTTGCAGTTTAGTTATGATACTTCAAATTAAAGAAGGTTCAGCTTTAAAAGGTTGGATTTTTTAGTTGTAGTGACTGAGACATTTTTTTGCGAATCGAGAAAACGTAATATTAAATAATATTTTGATAATAAAAATAGAAACGATAGTTGAAATTAAAATATAAAACTATATGCTTATGGTATTATGAAGTCAGAGGCTCACACTTAAGAAATAAAAACAAACAAGTTCCACACATGGCTTGAAAATGATGCAATTTTTCAAAGTGTGACGTCCAGAAATTTACATTATTGTCACTGAATTTTAAATTGCAACCATTCTTGCACATTAACTATTCTCTCATAAGAACGATGAACGCGCGTGGGCGAATATTCGATTCGGTGGAAAATGTACAGATGGATCCGCAGATTCGAGAAGCAAAGACATTTGGATTGAATGGTAAATGTGTTTATGGAATTAACTCAAAACGGCTTCCTAATCGCAAATGTAACTAAAATCTATTTAACATTTACATATTTCAAATTTTTCAACTAGAGGCATAGGCATAGGCATAGGCGCACGTGTTACAGAGGTAGGTAATGAATAGGTAAGAATGATAGAAGTGCGAAAAAACGAGATAAAGTTCAAGATTAGTATCGTCTTGTGGTGACGTGTATCAATTTCGAAAGTCTCGATTTGAAAGAGTAGGCACTCACTTTGACAAAAAAAATGAAACTAAACAAATATTGTAAGTGAAACTATAATATTACACCCAACATCTAAGAAATTTGTTTGCATTATAACTTCTCGATCTTACAAAATTGGAAAAAAAATCAACTCTCATCCCTGATGGCAATGCGCAAACTAGATACTAGCTTGAACTAGAAGATAGGACTTTATGCCTAGTTTAAATCACTTATTTCAACAGTTTAGCTAACAGTAGATTGAGGATTCTTTATAGTCATAAGTTTTTTATCTTTATGTTGTTGGTTTTGATTGAGCAAAGAAGTTAATAAAGTAGCATCAAATATCAAATTCTTAAATAGGTATTAAATCTTTTTTCGACTTTTGGACTATTTTAATTGATTTTGTTAGAAATATATGCAAGCGCAAAATATCCATGTAAATAAATTATTTCTTGCAGAATGGCTATCAGAAAAAAACTATCTAGGAAATAAATGTTTATGATCCTTTGTACATTGTTAAAATTAAGATTTATTATAATATAAAATAAGTCAGCATTGTGACAAGTTGCACAATATTCTTGGCGTAGTACTTTATACATTATAAATATGATATTCCACCTGCCTAATCACTCCCAACGACTTTTTCTCACTCTTTTCCGTTCAGCCTTTTCTGCGGCCGTAGCACTGGCATTTTGATCATCTTGCGGACCTTCTGAAACTTTTGATGTCAATGCAGAAGGTGGTGGCATTATTACCGAAGGTGGTGTAATTGTTTGTTCCCATGTGTGATCTGAAGAGGCTCTGAACTGAAATTTATAATATAAAAATTAAATCTGATGTTAATAAATTCTGAACTTGGAGAACGTTTGTAAAACATGGTTTATAGCACCGTATCAAATTTAACTTTGTTTAAATAGTTTAAAATGATTACAAAATTCTTGGATGTAAAATATTTCCTACAGAAATGATTAAATTTTGAAACTAATATAATTCTTTCAAATATTATAGCTGTTTTTAAATAAATAATCTTCATTTTTTACGAATATCACATATTAATAACTATACATGGACCTTATAGGGGTCATGCATAAATTACAAAGTCTTTTGAGTGTGTGTATGGCGGGGGGGCGCCCCCGTCCAAAGCTTTTTCTGTGCTGTCTCACATGAGGGGTTACGAGGTCAAAGAAATTTCTTACTTCAGATTTGTTCAAGACTAGTGTTAACTGTAGTACCTAGTATCTACATTAATCGTCGATTCGTACGCTTCGATTTTTATTAGATTTAGGCGCTAAACAGACGCCATATGAAGGAAAGTGGTGTGTCGCTATAATAGGGTCATCCACTATTTTTTTTTTATTTTTGCATATTAAAGTATATGCTCTAAAATCACTAATAATACCAGCATAGTGTAAACAAAACTTTTTTTCGAATTTATATTTCAAAAAGAAAAATTTGTACAAATTCAAAATTATATTTCTGCCGCGCCCATTCCGCCATCTTGATGTAACGTAGCTAGCCGCCAACCACTTGTAAATACGCCGGGCGATTCACGTTTATTTTATAAAAATGCAAAAAAAAATCAGCGCTACCATTGGTGTTTTGTTCCTCAATGCAAAAACACGTCTGTCAAAAATTCAGGAAAATTATTTATATCTATACCCAAAGGTGAGGAACGAAAAAAATGGTACCGAATTTTTTGGCGTCCCTGCAAAAACCATCGTATTGAAAAGTATTAAAATGTATTGACATTTTGAATGCGATTCAATTCTGTTTTCTGTTCCGAAAAAAAGTTTTTAAAAGTAATAGTTCGTACTGGTTCGCATTACACTTCATCACACTGAATGCGAAGCGAAAGTGTAGATGATTCGCATTACAAAGTATTGGTTCGCATTAAACTTCAAGACGCCAAATGCGAGATCTAAGTATTAAGAAATTCTAAAACAATCAAGCGGTTCCTGTTTATTGAAAAAAAGTTTAAAATAATGTAAAATAAATATATAAATATTATATATATATATTATATTCCAATAACTTTTGGAATTTGCAAAATTTAAACCAATGCGACATTTCGCATTAAAAAGTTTTCAATTCACGCACAACATTCTTCTCATTCGATCGCATCCAAAATCATTAAAGCTAATGCGAACTTTCGTATTAAAAAGTTTTCACTCAACCGAAACATTTCCATCATTAATTCGTATTGAAAAATATTCAAACCAGTACGAACTCTCGCATTAAAAAGTTTTCACTCGATAAAAAATTTCGTTTCATTCTATCGCATTCAAAAGTATTTAAACATATGCGAACTTTCGCATTGAAAAGTTTTTACCTCGCTCAAAAAATGAGTCTCATTCTTTCGCTTTCAAAAGGATTCCAAGTAATGCGAACACTCGATTTAAAAAGTTTTCATTTCGCTCTAAAATTTTCTCTCATTCGGTCGCATTAGAAAGCATTAAAACGAATGTGAAGTCTCGCATTAAAAAGAATTGCGTGCAAAAATTTGTATCTTTCGTATTCAAACGCATTCAGGAATTTAATGTTATATAAGAAGTATCGCATTTAAACGTTTTCGGCTAACCGCCAATGCGAAACTGACACATAACAGACTTCACGGAAACAAATCGTGAATGCGAAACAATACTTTCGAATTTTACGTTTCTTGCAGGGGTGACATGTATGCCATATACCACATTTTTAACGTCAACAGTATATTGTTGCGAAGATCATTTCAACGTAATGAGTGAATATTTTAATTTAAAATATAAAACTATAAAATATGCTTTTTTGATAAATAAAACCCGTACTTGACTGATATTCAACAGTGTTATATATATATGGGATGCCGGGACGTGTGTGCACTTTAACCTTAAAATCAAATTATTTATTTGCGCAACAAGTATTATAAAATTACATGTTTTTAAACTTTGGAATCATGCTGCTATTTAAAAAAAAAGATTGTCCACTAAAGAGGGAATATATATTTAATGATTTTATTTTATCAAGTGAAAAATCAAACTATTGAATTTTGGGGTTAGTGCTCACTTTATGTCAGGGGGATGGCTTTATATAAAGGCCTGTAGAATAAATGTGTCATGAGATTTGAAGACGATCGAGTGGCGGCGCTGGCTGTACTTTTAGGCCGACAATTATTCAAACGCATGGCGAAAATACAAATTTAATTTATTTTAATTATTAAAATACGTTTTTTTCATATATTTATCTCGGAAAAATATTTTGTAGCATATTAAATATCCAATAAATTAATAAGTACTAATAAAAAGTGAAGAAAAAATTATTGTTATGATTAAATACGAATACACTTTTCACAGAGTACCAATAATAATACTACAAAGTGAACATTAAATTTTGAGCATTGCCATATGTAAATATTGTTAACTGTGAAAATAGTAAATTACAATTGAATTTTATTTTTATTGACATTTATGATGATTATTGAAATTTGAAATTAACGCTTTATTGGACTAAATTATAAACATTTATATATATTTTTTAAAGCTAGAAAACAATTTATTTTGTTTCGTTGTAGGACGTTTATAAAAATTAATTATAATAGTAAAAAATATTGTAACGTGGTGGCTAGTTCCCCGTTACGGATGCTTCCCCCAGCTATTATGATTATTAAACAAAATTAATATTGACCGCGATTTTCGCATGGCTGACACAAGCTCAAATTTAGAAATAAGATAGTATTAGAAATGAAGTTAGTACTCACGAAAGCGAAATTGTTTTTTTTAGTTTGAAGGAATGAGAGTGAATTTATATTGTGAATTTTGAGAAGAATGAGCACCAGATAGATTAGTTTAGGGAACTATGGACTAAATAAATGTAAAGGATTATTACCTAATAGGTTAGAGTAGACACTTGGAGTAGTAAGGTAAGGAGGAGGGTGACGTCCTACAATGGGTCGGGAAACCCCGAGTTCTTTCTTTTATTTTATTGAAGAAATCCGGCAGGGAAAAAAACTCTGCCACAGACTCCAAACGTCCACAAAACACACTACACCACCTACATCACCTCACTCGGCCAAGCTGACCACACTCATCCACGGTCGCGTTACACTACACAGCATTACGGGGCCCACTCGGAGAAAACTACAGACTCCCGAAATTAATCTGAGACAAAAGGAATATTGTCAAGATATCAGGCCATGCCGGACCTGATACCTGTCAACACGAGGGAGCACCCATCTTGTGCCGGCCGGCATTCCAAATACCGGAACGGCCCAGATCCCATCGACCCGAGTCCCGAAAATCATGACAGAGGGCAGCACCGACTGGACAGAGAAATTGGCGCGAGCGGGAAGGAACCGGCAAGGAGAGAGGACGCAGGAGCTCAGTTTTGTGTCGGCCATCGACTTGAGAAGGGTTTTTGGAAGTTGTGGTTTGCCAAGGAGAACAGGAGAACTCGGGGATCCTAAGGTTTAAGGTAGGCGTCATGTGTTCCGCTTTTCCTTGTGTTCTTAAGTTAATTGTTGTATGACAGTGTTCGAGTTTAGGTTAGCTAGTTTAGAATTTTGAGATAAATTTTGCTCGATTACGCAGGCAGACACCATGTTTGGTGTGGTAGACCTGCCCCCTTTTGTGAACTTTGTTGTTTTGTTTTCAATGCGTTAGGATTAAGCCAGCTTTAGTAGAAAAAATTTTTCTTAAATGTAGGTTAAGCTCTTTTAGTGTAGTGAATAGTATTTTTTTTAATGCAAAATTCGAGATCATAAATCTTCGGTAGACCGAGGAGATTTCGGGGTTACATCATGGTTCGGAGGTTTAATTCCTTTTGTAAAAATTCAAAGGCCAGCATTTTTGTAATTGCTATGATTCAACTTTAATTAAATTTTACATTAACTTCTTTAAACTTTAACTTTTAAAGTACTTTTCTCGCCCTCACGAATCCCTCTCCTTGAGCTAGTTTAAGGTAATATCAATTATTCAGCATGATTAGCGTTGAAATTTTCTGAAATAATTTGGAGTGACGCCGAGTAGGCGTCTGGCGCCCGACAGCACGGTAAGTGCAAATCACAATCTTTTACTTTTCTGTACCGGCGTTGGTGCGGCCATTTAAATAACGGTTCTCAGCTTACCTTTTGAGAGGCTGGGAAAAGGGTTACAATATGTATGGTTTCAAATATGTCGAATATTTCTAACGATTTACATTTCTATAGACTTTCCAGCGAAAGTCTGTTACAGGCAATACGCAGTCGCACTAAATTTTTATTTTCCCGGAGAATAATAATTTGTTGGATCAAAACTTTTTTATTCTTATTCAGCCTCCCTATTATTATTACCTCCAAATTATTAAGTGATTTTCTTGAAATTGGTTAACTTTTTCTAACTATGGTAAACTCATTTTCTCCTAATTTAGCAACTCAATATCTCGGGAGTAAGTTCTTATTTGTCGTTAACAAAAAATTGCAGTTTTTATCTTCTCGGGAGTAAACTTTTGTTTTATCTTTAAATGGTGATTTCAATTTTACAGAATTTTATGTTTCTCTCATCCGGGAAAATTCTAGATTTTCTGCTTATCTAGTTCTTTACTGCAACCCTTAAATTAATAATTAAATTTAATTCTAATTGCGATAAAAAATACCTTCAATTTCATTGATTTTCATTAATGTTACCAATAATTTGCGGTTTTTTTTACAACAAAAAATGTTTAATTGCGTATTTTCGATAAAAATTTTACGCTATATCTCGTTGAAAATATACATTTTTCTTATAGTGCAATGCTTTTTCGTCAATTATACTCAAAGTGAACAAAAGAGATTGCGATCTTTAAAAAAAGTTGTAATAAATTTAAAATGTTTTCAAGTCTTTTGATAACAACTTAAATTAATTTTTCTGATAATAATAATTAAAAATTCATGTGTTACCAATAATTTGCATTTTTTACAGAGAAAAAAAGTTCAATTGCATATTTTCGATAAAATCTTTACTCAATATCTCATTGAAATTAGAAATTTTTCTTATAGTTGAACGCTTTTTTTGTCAATTATCCTCAAAGTGAACAAAAGATATTGCGATCTTTAAAAACAGTTTTTTCAAATTTTTGATAACAACTTTAATAAATTTTCTGATTAATAATAATCGAAAAAAGCAGTTTAATTGCATATTTTGTACTCAATATCTCGCTGAAATTAAAAATTTCTCTTACAGTGCAACATTTTGTTGTCAATTATTTTTAAAGTGAACAAAAAAGATTGCGAACTTTAAAAACAATTGTAATGAATCAAAAATGTTTTCAAATTTTTTGATGAGAACTTGATTACATTGTTATATTAATATTAAAAAAAAAATTCATGTTACCATAATAACTTGCGATTTAAAAAAATGTTTAATTGCATATTTTCGATATTTTTTCTTATATAGTACAACACTTTTTTGTCAATTATTTTCAAAGTGCACAAAAAAGTTGGCGATCTTTAAAAACAATTGTAACGCCTTTAGTTCAATTTCAAATTTTTTTATAGCAAAGTCAATAAATTGTTTTCAATAAAATAGTTCTTTGCCAGATCTTTATTATTTTCTTGTCATTTGGTACGGTGTAAACTTAAACTTTTTCGTAGCAATTCGCGTAACCAGAATTGCATTCAAAAACAACGCACTTATACCCCATTTTTCTCGTTCATCACAAAAAAACTTGATGAAATTCAAGTCTAAAAGCCTTGAAACTTAATTTTCAAGCAAAGAAAAAAAAAAATTTTTAAAGTCCGTTTTTGTAATATAAAAAGTAAAATGTCACATTTTTGACACTTTCCCCATGCATTTGAATCATTTTAGGCCTAAAAGTACAGCCAGCGCCACCCTCGGCCGTACTCAACATTTCCGTCGCTTTCTTTTCAGAGTGTCACGGACCTGCTTTATGTCAACATCGTCAACATCTATAGTCGATAACTTCGTTTCCTTTCTATTCCTTTTATTTAAACTAAAATAAATACGATATTATAATCTTGATCAAATAACTAACTTTAAATTCGATTATACAATACACCGGTTTGAATACTTATATTTTTTCGCTTTCACTCCTCGAGTCTCAGCAACATTGAAACTGAAGCACTTCACAAAGAAATCACTAATCATGAGTGTATTCACTTTTGGCAAATTATGCGAACTGGCTTTAACGTATCCAGGCATATTGAATTCATAAAAATAAACCCTTTTTGCCAAAAAACGTTGATGATTAATTATTTCGATTGTTTTTATCAAACTGACCATGTATTTTCTTCGGTTTTGACGGCGCGTGATGTCACACCACGTGTTTCGAGCCGTGAGGGCGCCACATGTTTTCTTTTATAAATCGACATTTACGGTGGGTATTTTATCACTTTTTAACGAATTATTATAAATTATTGAATAAAAGAAATTAAGTTTTAATTTCACATCTGAATTCTTTGGGAGTCAAAGTTTATAAAAAACTCAACTATAAGGCAAACACAATTTTTGTGGATGACCTTATTGTTGAAGAATGCCACGTTCCTAAATCGAAAATTAGGAATTTTTCGAAAAAATGTCTGGTCCGACTACGAAGCTCCTTAATGCATCTTTTTCCATGCCTAACAAATTGAACAGTAACTTGGACCAATTAAGTTGACCATGGATTAAGTCAATATGGCACTGCGCGCAAAAGTTATGTCCTCAGGCTGGAATTGACCAGCCCGATACCTGCTGCTGTGAAAACTGCGCATGTCCAGATAGGATTAAAGTGTTTATTAACTTTGCTGTATTTCGCCATCAGAAAAACGTCCTCGGAAGAAAAAAATCACTGGCTTTTTATACAAAAGAAATTATTTTTTATATTTTATTACTCACATGTATATCCCTTTTTAGACATTTACATTCGGGTGGTCCTTGTAACGTGGGTAAATAATTTTAAAAAAATGTTGAGCTCCCACCCCCTAGTTTTATGAGGTTACATAAGGAAAAGATACCCTGCAATTTTTAGTCCAATCGGATAATATTTAGAGGTCTCGGAGGAGCCATGAGTTTTCCCATGTATTTTATATTTAAAAAATTGAGCAAAAGCTTCTAAACGAGATAAGTTTCTCAAATTTTAATTTAATCTAACGCCCGTGTAGAAAGTGGTAGCGTTCCACAGACAAAAAAATGTTCATGTGCAAAATTCAAAATTATGCAAAGATTCAAAACGGCGACAATAATAATTTTAGAAAAATTGGGATCTTTTTGCATTTTCATAAATATTAAAAATAAAAAATGGCTGCATAGAGCTCGATATTCAAACAACTGTCACGACAAATTCCAAAAATGTGGCTTTTTTCAAGAATTGTATGAGATACATATATTTTTTTAATTGTATGTATTTCGTTTTGCTTTCTTTTTACTTTGTTTTTCGTCAATAGACTGGATTCTATCACAAAATATACAAATTTTAACGAAAAAGTGTGCAAAGACAATGTTTTTGGTAATTTCGCTGACAGCAGGTTCCAATCAACTTTTTCGAAAAATGCAAAAATGTCTCATTTTTGTAAAAATTTTGATCGCCGCCATTTTGAATTTTCGCATAATTTCGAATTTTACACGCGACCAATTTTTTTTGGTCCGCCAAAAGCTACCACTATCTAGGTGGGTGTAAGATTTCATAAAAATTGGAGAAAGTTATCTCAATTAGAAGCTTTTGCCCAAAAGAGAATCCAAGATTGATCCCAAGATTACCCCAATTCTCAATATGCCTGACGTACTTAATCCAGGGTGTCTAGCGAAATTCCGTTTACAAATTCCCGGCAAATTCCCGGATTTCCCGGATCAGAAATAACGTTTTTCCCGGTTTGTTCTTGTGATATGTTTAGCTATTTGAGGATTGGTACTCTGACAATAGCTTAGCGCCCGGAAAGAGCATAATTTGAAATAAACAGTCACTTGTATTACAAAGATGAGGTATTTATTAATTCAAAAATAAAATTTAAAATCAGATAAGACTAACGTTTGGCTGGGCATCCACTGTTGCGCTTTTACGATATTCATGGGTCGAACTCGACACATGGTATGGAGAATTGATACAGAAGACGAAACTCCTGTACATTACCTACGCCAAAAACAAGCAAGTTTCTTTTGGAAGTTAATAGTTCTAATCTTTCCGAACGCGGCGCTAATATTTCATGTGCAGCCTTTTCCAAGCCTGCTAACCATGCAATTTTTGACACATAAGACACAAGCGCCATATACGTGAAGTAACTTAAACTTCCCGTGGTCTCGACTCGATTTTCGAAGTTGAAAACTTGAGTTTCTGCGCATGCCCAAGAAAACGATGTTCATTAGCTGTGATTTGCGCCTTCTTTTCAAACAGACAAATTACGTTTTTCAAACTTTTTATTATATAAGAATAATTTTACACAGAAAATAAAGATTTGGAATTTATGGCAACAGAATTCCCGGATCGTTCAAAGAATTCCCGGATCTTAAAAAGAATTCCCGGCATTTTCCCGTATTTTTCAAGGTTTTACAAAATTCCCGGCAAATTCCCGTATTTCCCGGATTTCCCGGTCGCTAGACACCCTGTTAATCCTGCGGAGTCCATAAATACCATACTGTCTGCAGCCAGATTTTTATTAGAAGTGCCCGCATCCGCTTGAACATTTGGTCAGGAAAGAGCAAAACTGCAAAAAACCAAAAATAACGAGCGCAGAAGGTTACCGGAAGACGAGTTTGGATGTAAACATTCCATAGCATCGAGTGCCCACATCCACCCACGGCGCCAAACCTCGATAGTAGTTGAACGCAATGAAAATACGAATAAGCGAAAATCACGAACGTGATAATAATAATAATAATAATGTGATCCGTCGGTGATAATCATTTTATATATACATATCTCATAATTTAAACCATTCATACTACAGTTGGCAGTATTATGAACATAAAGCAAGAAAAACCAACCCAAATGATCTGTTTTTAGGGTTACGCAAAAATGGTGCGTGTCAAGTCGGTTTAGACCCGCATTCAACTCTCATAACCCACAATTATTCCAATAATCCCAATTTCACCCGCGAACCCGCATTTAACTTAAAAGCCTGGCACGCTTTGTAAATGTACGATGGAACGAACTTAAAGCCTTTTTAGTCAAATCAGAAGGTTAACATCATTAGGAAAAAACGCAGCAATTAATCTTTTGTAATTTTGAGATTAAGGGTGTTGGTTAACTCCGACTTGGAATTTTTTTTATAGGCACGGCACTGACTCCATATATAATTTTTCCCAAGTATTTGAGAGCGAAAGAAAGAAAACTTGTCAAATATCCGGGGTTTTGCGAGATCCTCGGATCAACGAAATTTATGGGTATGAAGCCTTTTGCTGAGGAAATAACTATTTTCGCGGAAATGATTAATTTTTCGAAAGGGAGAAATCTGCGGATAGCAGAAGACAGCTTTTGAACGGCGCGAACCGTTCAAAAATTTATTTTTTTACTCACAATTCTGACATCACAGAAGTATTTCCAGAGGCTAGCTAATATTCGAAGACCCAAATCTTGATGATGGCGAACTTAAATTTCGCGAAATACGTCGCGAAATGGAGAAAAATGTAGAACTAAATTGAGATGTCCTGTATATGTGAGGACCATAAGACTGGATTGGTAAGCAGCAAAGCAAACTCGCCAACAGACCGGCTGTCAAATTCGCGCTCCGAATCTTCAATGCTCTGAAGTCCGCACCACACATTGCCACTCGCGAAATCGTGGCGCAAATATTTAAAAAATTTTTGAAGACAGCAACTGCAAATGTACCAGTTTTATAGATAAATCAATTTATGATTGTATGTAAATTTGTAAATTTACCCAGCTTCAAATTATAACTTTGAAATTATGATTTGAAAATTTTAAAATTATAAATTTATCAAGTTATCCAGCAATAAATTCCGAAACCATCAAATTCGATTTCTGGAATTTCGAAATTAGGCCCTCTGCAAATTTATTTATAAATTCCAAGTTTATCAAGTGGTCCAACTATAAATTAATTATATGAAGAAGCTTGTAAGGGTGGACACGGATTGTAGTCATCTTTTGTGAGCGAAGAGGGTCTCATTTGAGATAAAAAAAAGCTGAAACAGTGTTGATGTGATGGAAAGCGGTTTACGAGAAAAAAGGGTTACAAGAAATCTGCGCAATATAACTATCGGTTTGAATTATAGGACTAAAGAGTAAGGAGCGGCGGGGTAATGGTCTAGGACTCTAGGTTCAAGGCTACAGAATCTGCCGTCATGCGTTCGCGTCCTCGAACTCTCGTCAATTTTTTTTTGTTTCTAATTTTTTTAAATACATTACCGTGAATATGCATAAATATTATAAAAATATTAATAAATATTAATATTTTTTGAATTGGGTGGAGCAACAAAAATCTTTTTTGTAATAAGGTTTTGGAGGGCGGGGGTGCTAAAAAATGCCCTTTATCCCCCAATAAATTATCAATAAAATGAAGAACATCACTAAAATCAATAAAATTAATAAAATGAATGAAACGGATAAAATGGATCAAATAAATGAAATCAATTCAATTGTATTCAATTGTATGCATATTTGAACTCTCCCTTTTACGGGTTTGAGGGCCTCCGCTCCCTGTACATTTGTTTACATTTCATCCTTAGTCTAACTTAACCGCTACTTATTTTCTAATGCATCGCCTTACATAATAACAATAATATTAGTACTACTTTTCTTAAACTACAGACCTTTAAATAGGATTACCCGTTTGGCTCTGCCCTGATCCCTTGCTTTCTCTTATTTCTTCCAATTTTTTCATCCACATCACTCCCTGTCCATTACCATCTAAAATCCATCTTACACATTCATCCACACTCAACTGTCCATCTTCCTCTCCTGTAGACCTCTCTAACACATGTGCCCATGACTCCGTTCCGTATCCACATACTCTGCACAGATTGTCCTCTTCATCCATCCAATATCTACAAGCTCTTACTCCTTCCACCATTCTAAACCGTATCACCCTATTCCATTTGTCTTCCTTTTTCATCTTTTGCAAATATTCTGGTTCCGTCACCTTTTTGACCATCATATACCATCTATTGTACCTCGAGTCCATAATCTTTCTCCATCTCTCTTCTCCTTGTCTCACTAATAGCTCTAATTCTATGTTCTGCCAATCCAGAACCCCTTCCTGTATATCACAAGCCCCCCTCATTTTTTTTCTTTCTTCCTCCCATTTCGAATTTCCCAAATTTCCTCTCTTCTCCTTGTTCCGAACTTTGTTCAAGCATACTTGTGCTATTATAAAGAGGAGGAAGGAAGGGCGTGAATGAAGAAATAGAAATGGATGAATGGACGGATTATTTCAAGCGTCTGCTAGGGGGAGAACAAAATTGGATTAAAGGGGAAAATAGAAACACAGTCCAGGGAGAAATGGAGGAAGCGGACGAAATAACAAGAGAAGAAGTGAATGAGGCGATAGATAGACTAAAAAGAGACAAGGCTACAGGAGAGGATGGAATGGAGGACGAAGCGATAAAGTTTGGAGGAGAAGGGATAAGGGAAGGGCTGTGGAAGATCTGCAACAAGGTCTGGAAAGGAGAAGGGTAGCCGGAGGAGTGGAGGACAGGGCTGGTGGCACCGCTTGTCAAGAAAGGGGAGGGTAAGAAGGTAGAAGGGTACAGAGGGATCACGCTCATGCCAGTGGGTTATAAAATATACGCGGAAATTCTAAGAAAAAGGTTGGAGAGTCAGATAGAAGAGAAACAAAGTATCCCACATAATCAGACGGGATTTAGAAAAGGGATGGGGACAATAGATAACATTTACGTACTCAACTACTTGGTTAACAGAAACTTAGGGAGGAAAAAAGGGAAATTAGTAGCCTTATTCGTAGATTTTAAAGCAGCTTTTGACTCTGTGAATAGAAAAGTGCTGTGACAGGCAATGCAAGAGAGAGGAATAGAGGAAGGTTTAGTAGAGAGGATAAAGGAAATTTTTACTGAAACCAGGATTAGGGTGAAGATAAAGGGAGAAAAAGGGGAGGTTTTCTGGACAGAAAGAGGTCTGAGGCAAGGGTGCCCGTTGAGTCCGCTACTATTTAAAATGCTGCTGGCAGACTTAGAGGAGAAGCTAAAGGAGAAAGGGAAAGGGGGGACGATTCTGGGTAATAGCAGACTATACTCTCTAGCATAGGCGGACGACGTAGTTCTATTAGCAGACGATGAGAAGGGGATGAACCTAATGATAAGAATTTTCGAAGAGTATGTGGGAGCAAAAGTACTGACGGTGAACGTAGGGAAGACCAAGGTGATGTGCTTCAGAAGTAGAAAGATCAAAATAGGTTACGTTTGGAAGATGAACGGACAAACAGTCGAAAGTGTGGAGGAGTTCTGTTACTTAGGTTTTTGGTTTGAGGCAGGAGGGGGAAACGAGGTGCAGGTGAGGAAGAGAATCGAATGTGCGAGCAAAGTAATGGGCCAAGTATGGGGTATAGGAAAGAGAAGGTTCAATGACGATTGGAGAATGAGGGTCTGTTTGTTTGATGTGTTGGTTTGGGCGGTGTTGTGTTACGGAGTAGAGGTCTGGGGATGGAAGGAACATAGGAAAGTGGAAAGTATGCATGAGAGATTTCTGAGATGGGTAATGGGGGTTAGCTGGAGTTGCCCAGGATATATGTTGAGGGAAGAACTAGGAAGGGAGAAAATGGTAACGAGACAAATTAAGAGAGCCTGGAGGTTTGAAGAGAAGCTGAAAAGGGGAGAGGGGAGTAGAATAGCACAAGTATGCTTGGACGAAGTTCGGAACAAGGAGAAGAGAGGAAATTTGGGAAATTCGAAATGGGAGAAAGAAAGAAAAAAAATGAGGGGGGCTTGTGATATACAGGAAGGGGTTCTGGATTGGCAGAACATAGAATTAGAGCTATTAGTAAGACAAGGAGAAGAGAGATGGAGAAAGATTATGGACTCGAGGTACAATAGATGGTATATAATGGTCAAAGAGGTGACGGAACCAGAATATTTGCAAAAGATGAAAAAGGAAGACAAA